>CABHPH010000243.1:34181-60191 GCA_902168325.1 Peromyscus nudipes
ATCTATCTATCTATCTATCTATCTATCTATCTATCTATCTATCTATCTATCAATCTCACTTATGTATATTGAAAATTCCAATCAAGACTATATACATATAAAGGCATGTATTCTACCACTTCAATTTTCCTTCTTAAATATTTTTTATACAAAGTATACATATTTCCTACACTGTTATGCTGAGTATTCGACAGGCAAAGTTTTAACACAAAATACTAACATAGAGAAAAAAAAATGTATGTTGTGAGAAGTAATTGTGTACCACCAGATGTTTATCAGCATTGCTGGTCTTTGTCTACTACATCCATTAACTACTACCAAACTCTAGTTATGAGAACAATAAATTCCCCAAGAACAAGCTTAATATACACTGGCTGGAAATATCGTTGTGTTTATTTGTTAGAATACAGTTGAATGTGTAATTTCCAATACCATATCAAACAGTTTCATCTGGAAATTAACATGCAAGTTACATAAACTGAAATTTTCTCCCCCAAATTTATGATATATAAAATGTTGAACTTTTATTGAAAAATTTTCACATATTAAAGGGATACATGGTTGCATGGAAGACCATTCCTCTTGTCCAAGCTCTCAAGAGCACGAGGCATGAATATGAGAAGAGCCCAGGACACAAAGGATTCAAAGTCAGCCTGGCCTGCATATTGTACCTCCTTCTCTGAAAAGGTGTGATCACACAGACAGTGCTCACAGTAACGCATGGCCAGTTTGTTACAGCATCTTCACAACTGCTTCTACTTTCTACAACTGACTCATGAGCATGAACGCTGAAAACCTGAGTGACAGGTAGGAAGTCTCAAATACAAAGAGGAAATGCCTGTGCCTCACAAGTGCGCTGTGACTGAGCCACATCCCCGGTTCAACCAATTTAAAAAATTCAAACATGTTCTCACCTTCACAAGTCATGCTTGCTAACATGTGAGCTTCTGTACTCTGTAGACTGATGGGATTTCTAATATGTGTGTATGCAGCTGAGTACTGACATTCTTATACTGATGCAGAGCCAGATGAAACGTGGTGCCCATACTCCTGTATCACACTCTTGTGCTTTATTATCTTTCTGTTGTTTCTGATGTCAGTTGACTTTCCAGTACTATTTAGAAAGCTTCTGTCATGCTTTACTTTCTGATGGTTTAACAACTATGTGGCGTCTACTGTCATTAAGATTTTCTCATTTTTTTTGTGACAGGATTTCACTGTATAGCCCTAGCTGGTCCAGAACACACTATGTTGACCAGGTTAGCCTCAAACTCACAGTGATCCACATGATGACGCTGCCTCCTGAGTGCTAGGATTAAAGGTGTGCACCACCACACCTGGCTTTCTCAATCTTTTGGTTTGGTGTCTTTCTATGCAGCTAAACAACAAGTCCAAATAAGTCTCTGCCAAGATCACCCACATGGGTCAGGATGAAAACCTATACCTGGCTAACTCACTTCCTGTACACGACTGCATCTTTATGAGGTTTTTGATATAGGCTGAGGTCTGACTTAGGTATCAAAGTTTTCTGTGTTATACATATTGATAAAGTCTACCTGTAGGAGATTTCCTGCCCACTGAATGCACTTTAGGGTTTAAAAAAGTGTTCTAGCATTCTTTATATTCAAAGAGCCATTCACCTGCACATACTACATGATGTCACATGGGATTTAACCACATGACGCCTTCTCACATTCCCTAAATTTATTGGTCTGTACATGGAAGTGAGCTAGAGTAGGGAGTTTCCTCACTTTATTTTCATGGGTTTTTTGCATCTGTATGAATTCACTGATATTAAGTAAGGTCTAATTATTTGGTAAAAAGATTTTATGTGTTTCCTCTGATGCCCGTTAAGGCCTGACTTATTGTGTCAAGCTTTTCTGTACGCTTTATATTCAGGGTCTGTCACCTGCATGTGTTTTCAGATGCCGAGTGAGATCTGACTTGGTGTAGAAAGCTTTCTTGCATTCTAGACATACGTAAGGTTTCTCACCTGTATGTGTTCTCTGGTGTCGAGTGAGTTCATACTTGCACTGAAAGGCTTTCCCACAGTCTTTACATTCATAAGGCTTCTCACCTGTGTGATGTCTCTGATGGACAGTGAGTTGTGAGTTACAGTAGAAAGCTTTCCTGCATTCTTTACATTCATAGGGCTTCTCTCCTGTATGAGTCCTCTGATGGACAGTGAGGTCCGACTTGCGATAGAAAGCTTTCCTGCACTCGTTACATTCATACGGTCTCTCACCAGTATGAGTTCTCCGATGTCGCGTGAGGTCTGACCTGCACTGGAAGGCCTTCCTGCATTCTTTACATTCATACGGCTTCTCACCTGTGTGAGTTCTGTGATGGACAGCGAGTTGTGACTTGCAGTAGAAAGCTTTATTGCACACCTGACATTCATAAGGCTTCTCACCTGTGTGAGTCCTGTGATGGACAGTGAGCTGTGAATTGCAGTAGAAAGCTTTATTGCATACTTTACATTCATAGGGCTTCTCGCCTGTGTGAGTTCTCTGATGCACAGTGAGGTCAGAATTTCGGTAGAAGGCTTTTCTACAGTCTTTACATTCGTAAGGCTTCTCCCCTGTATGAATTCTCAGGTGGACATTGAGCTGTGACTTGCTGTAGAAAGCTTTCCTGCATTCTTTACAGTCATAGGGCTTCTCACCTGTATGAGTCCTCTGATGGACAGTGAGGTGTGACTTGCAGTAGAAGGTCTTCCCACATTCTAGACATGCATGGGGTTTCTCACCTCTCTCGAGCCGCTGATATCGCTGATATCGACTGAAGGTAGACTTCGAATAGAAAGCTTGTCTACATTCCTTACAGTCATATGGATTCTCGCATGTGTGATATCTCTGATTTTTGCTATAGTGTGACTTCAGGTAAAATGCTTCCAAACATACTTTGCATTCATAGGATTTTGTCCCTCGGTGGATTTCTTCATGAATCTTTAGTTCTGCCTTAAGACAGAAGAATGTGTTAAATTCCTCATATTCACATGGAGAATTTATAGAATTTACCATGATGTTTTGCTTACCATGGTTTCCGAATGACATTTCTCACAGTTACTACATTGAAATACTTCTCTCCACTATACTTCATTTAATGAGTTTAGTCAAAGAATGTTATCGTACATACATACGGTGAGAAATTTTGCATCCTAATCTGTGCCATGACTTGAACAAGTCATGCCTCATCAAAGGATTTCCTATATTCCTTGAGCTCATTAGCGCTCCTCTACAAATGAAAACTGTGTCAATAACACTGACTTTGTAGGTTTTCCTGATTCAAAATGACATGACTGACTGTATTATGGATACTCAGAAACACAGGGTAACTGAAGGGTTTCAATTACTTTAAAATGGTCAGATTCTTTTGTAGCCTACATCTCACCAGGTTCACTATTGAGAAGTTTGTCCTGCCATAGATTAAGTTCCTGAGGAAACATTCCTAAAATAGTTTCCACTCTTCGTGTTTGAAGTTGAAATATGGTTTTGAGGGACTTGGTATTGGATCTCTAGTGGGTAGACGGGTAGGAAGAGGGTCATAACTAGGTAATAAGATGTTGAACGTCCAAAGTAGCAGCTTCGTCCTCACACTCCTGACCTGAGATAAAAGCCTGTCAGCTTAAAAGAAAGGCCTGGCGAGCTTCTTCAGCCAGCAGGGTATCCTGGTGCTGGATCTCCAACAAGTTCAAGGATGTATCAGCACATGTTCACACCAAAGTTATGGTCTATTGGCCACTCGGTCTTCATTCAAATGGACCGGCCATAAATTAGGGAACAAAGACCCCTCAAACACCCTTGGAACCCCCAAGTCCTTAACAAGAGACTGGATTTCAGGCTCCTGGGCCCCCCCCCCCGGCTCTACAGAGGTCTTTCTCTGTTTGCCTGGTGTGTTTCCTCACCCCTAGTAACCTAGTGACAGCCTTTTTCACCGGTTGTCTGTCTGATGTTCCCTTGAAGCTGGTTGTTGCACCTACGATACTTCCTGCCTTGGCTTTTTTTTTTTCTTTCCATTATTTAACTGGCAGAGAAAATGAACCCAATCAAGACACAGTTTGTGCTCACATCAGCTTTACCTACTTCAACAAGTTCTTCAGTTGATGTATTGCTGTTGATTTCAATTTGCCAGAAATGTCTGTCTCCATTTTTCCGTCTGGTCTCAACCAGGCTACTCATTTTGTTGACACCTGAAAACATTATTAAAATTGTCAATTATCATGAATTGGACACAAGCTCTATACAATTCAAACACAAAAGTAAAACAGTGCCTTCTTATTGCCACATTTGAACTTTTTTGTTTTGTTTTGTTTTTTTGTTTTTGTTTTTAGAGACAGGATTTCTCTGTGTAGCCCTGGCTGCCCTAGAACTCACTCTGTAGACCAGGCTGGACTGAACTCAGAGATTTGCTTGCTTCTGCCTCCCAAGTGCACCACCACCGCCCAGCTTACTTTTGAACTTTTAAAAAATCATCTTATAACTGTGCACATCCTCGTCTTTAATGAATTAGGAAAACACTAAGAGGTAGTACGGTTCTCTGTTGCACTGCTGCGCTGTTGGAACACAGGGCAATAAAACACCCACCATGCCTCAGCTGCAGGGTGTTTATATCACGTCCCCTTTCCACTCTTCTGCCTGGCCTGATTCTGTTTCCCGAATGTATAATGCCGTGCCTCTTTCATATGTGAAACACGGAACCTCTCTTCTACTAGCTACCTTAGGTATTATTAAACATTCTCTCTCCCTAGTACACCATAGATTAGGGAAAAGATCGTTACTATGTTTCAATTGGTGTACTTTGCTTTAATAAAGAACAGCAGGATCCTCCATAGGGTTTAATGGGAATGATTTTTTATGAGCTATGTTGCTTGTGGCTTGCCTTTACAAAAAGAATTGTGTTACTTTGTTTTAAATATCTTCTGTAACAGTGGCTTAGGATTCAGGGAGTTATTCCATTTATGCTTACGACAGAAATTCGTAACATTAGCTGATTTTAGACTTTGCTTCATAGAATAATCTTGACTGGTGGTTTGTGTTTTCAGGGCTTAAAACACCAAAGACTATACTTTCTGGAACTCAGAGTTTCTGTTAAGAGATCAACTATGATAGTAGACTTATATATTAAAAACAAAACAAAACAAAAAAACACCTGGGTGTGGTGGCACATGTCTTTAATGCCGGCATTCTGGAGGTAGGGGCATGTGGACCCCTTTGAGTTCAAGGCCAGCCTGATCTACATAATGTTCCAGACCAGTCAGAGCTACACAGTGAGATCCTGTCTCAAAAACCAAACCCAAACAAAACGAACTAAGCAGACTTTTTGCTATTATAGTTTTCAATATTTTGCCCACATTCTGTCCCCTTGCTGCCTTAACTACAATGAGGAAGTGTTCTCAGAGTCTATCAGCTTGTGGCTGTAAATGCCATAGATTTGGACACCTGTCTCCTGGCCAAGACTTGTACAATATTCTGTACTAATTTCATGAAATATGTTTTCTGTTGACCTTACTCTCAATTCATGGCTTAATATAAGATTCCCAGATTGAAGATCTCATAAAACTACCCAAGAGCTCTTCCGTCGAGTAGCGCTTATAACTGTTCGGTTTTTTCCCTTATTACTATGTAATTGTTACAATTGCTCAATGTTGTCTTCCAACAAATTCCTGATGTTCTTCTTCCACGCTGTGTACTTTCCAAAGAGTGTTTTTGTTGTTATTGTTTTTAATTTAGCTTTTCTCTTCCAAGATCTGAGAGTGTATATTTTTTTCAGAATCACTCTGCTGAATTTCTCACCTAAGAAGCTGAATTTTTCATGCAAGAGTTAAATTGACCTTGTACATGTGGTTCATGTGGGTGCACATGCAGTGAGTTTGTGTGTATGAATATGTGTGCACACACATGGGGAGCTTAGAGGGTGAACCTCAGGTACTGTTTACCTTGTTTGAGACAATGTCTCTCAGTGGAACCTGAGGTTCACCAATTTTTGAGACAGCTGGCTGCTGAGCCCCAGGGATCTGCCTGTCCCCACCTCCAAAGCACCAAGTTTACAAGCATGGGCCACCAAGCCATGTTTTAATTTCGGTACTTGTGGCTGTAGCCTTTGCAGGCAAGCACTTTACTGACTAAGTTCTCTCTCTCTCTTTGGCACTTGACTTCATTCACCTATCCATCTGACTACTCCTGGCTTTTGAGTTATTTCTCTGGTGTTTGGTAATTGCTCAGTGTTTTTTTTTCTTTTTGTCTCCATACACTATACACTCACCTTTGTGACTCTGACTTTAGAGTCACACGGCCTGGGAAGAACTGCTCATGTTCAGCCCTGCAACTCCTGATGCCCTCTTTCTCACTTTTCTTAAAAATTCCACAGGCGACGCAACTACAGCCAACCCACCTCTTGTTTGGCACTAATTTTCAATCAGCTTCTCTATCTAGTCTTAAATTTAAATCCACATGTGTATTTTATGGCAAATTTGGAAAACAGTCATCACAAAGTAAAAGTGAAATAAATGAAAAATTCTTTACGATTTTCCCCTCTGAAGCCCCATACTCTGCCCTCTGCTCCTGATAAACATTCTCTGTCCTGCTCATCTCCCCACCATACGCCATTCCTTTGCTTCACTTTTCACACACTAAATGCAAGTATCTTAAGAGCAGATGCATTTGTGTGTGACTAAGTATCACGGTAATTGCAAAGACAAGCACTAGTCAAGAAGTCAGTGTTGAAATAATGTCAATAAATCCCTAACTGAAAACACATGGTAATAAAGGGAGGAAGGAAGCACAATTGAAGACCCGGGTAAAGGAACTGAATTATTCTGAAGAGCAGCAGGACAAAGAAAAGATAGTCCTCAACATCAAGAAACTGGCAGATGAACACACAGAACTTGGGGGAAACTGGATAAAACAGGTGTGCGGTCCGTGAGGCTAGCTGTCCTCAAGTCTGGGTTTCGATGGAACTTGTTGAACAGTCCAGTATGAACAACATCTGATGGTCTCTGTGTTACTGTCTTCTCTCACTTTGTAGCAGTCACTGACCTGGGAGGTTCCAGACCGAGGCATCTGCTGTGCTCCACGGCCCAAGCCCATGCTCTAAGTTGAAGATCAACTCAGGTTTGGTCACGCAGTGCCCTACGAATGAGAAATAATGTACAGATCGTGACAAAGTGCTAATCAAGACCACTGATGGATAACAACAGCTATATCTTAGGAACTGTGCAATGGTGAATGATTAGAAACGTCTTTCTTCCTTTTTTTTTGATAGATTGGAGGTTAAACCTATGGCCTTGCACATGGTAGGAAAGTATGCTGTCAACTGAACTGTATCCCTCCGCTGATTGGAATGTTGTCCCCAGGTGACATTTAAGTCATGATTTTAAGAAACCTCAAAGGGAAGACTGGATGGCATAGTGGCTTCTCTGAAGGATGAGGACCTGAGTTCAGTCCCCAGCAGGCATTTAAAGCACTGGCAGAGCTGCACACACACCTTAAACCCAGTGCTGTATAGGGTGGACACGGGTATTTCTGGGAATGGCTAGCTACCAGCTGAGCTCCAGGTTCAGTGCGGGGTACTGTCTCAGGTGAACAAGGCAGAGAGCAGTAGAGAAGAATGCCTGACATCTTCTCTGGCTTCCATGGACACCCACATACCTATATGATCATACTCCATATATTCATACACATACACACACCAAAAAACAAACAAACAAACACCAAGGAACAAAGGAAACTTCAAGTAAACAATGAAGAAGAAGACTCAAGGAAATTGGATAGTCTGGTATTTACGATAAGTTAAACAAGGATAATGTAGTCATTAAAAAAGAACCACCCAGAAGATTTGGAAGAGAAGAGCTCAACTGATGAAAAAAAGGAAAAAGCAGTACTTGGGAGGTGGAGGCAGGTGGATCACTGTGAGTTCAAGGCCCATCTGGTCTACAGAGTGAGTTCTAGGACAGGCTCCAAAGCTACACAGGGAAGACCTGTCAAAAAAAAAAAAAAAAAAAAAGGAAAAGGCAGGAAGACGTCGCAGCTGGAATGACCAACAGAGACAAACGTGACACAAAGATTGGCTACTTTAAAACAAACAAAGGCAGATTAAAGAATTGGAGAGAAAAGACAGGGTCTAGAGAGACTGCTCCATAGTTAAGAGCACAAGCTGCTCTTCCACAACCATCTGTAACTCCAGTTCCAACGCCTCTAACACCCTCTTCTGGCCTCCAAAGGCACCAAGCACACGGGTGCACAGACATGTAAGAAGGTAAGATACCCACATGCATAATGTTTTTAAAATAAAATTTTAAAAATATACAGAAACATGCCCCCCCTTTTTTTTTCCGCTTTTTTGAGACAAGGTTTCTCCATGTAACAGTCCTGGCTGTCCTGGAACTCGCTTTGTAGACCAGGCTGGCCTCAAACTCACAGAGATCCACCTGCCTCTGCCTCCCAAGTGCTGGGATTAAAGGCGTGCACTACCACTGCCTGGCAACATGATCCTTTTAAGAAAACAAACATTTGCATTATTTGTGTTCCAGAAGAAAAGAGAATGGGTATAAAAATAAAAACAAAGATAGGCGTATCCAATGGACCCTAATAGATTTAGAGCTACAATTCATTTTGTCTCACATTACATCCAAACTAGCAAAATTCTGAGACAAAGAGAATCCTAAAACCACAAAGAAGGAAGTCTAAAGTCGCTCCTAAATGAACCCCTATGTTACAGGAACAGCTGGGTTCTCACCTGTCCCTTTACATACTGGCCACTGTAATGGTTTCAAATCCAGACATGGACACAGATGCAAATGACAGATCCAACATCCCCAACAAATAAAGATGTAAAGAATCTCTACAGAATAGAAAGTGGAGCAGATGAGGACATAACTATTACAATATGACCATGTGTGACTCATACCAGAGACACAGTACTTCCATATAGAAATGAACAAGCATCCAACACTCTGTACACAGTTAAGGATCAAAGCAAAATCTATGCATACTTAGTATGGATCAAAAATGGACTCCAGAGGGCTGGAGAGATGGCTCAGAGGTTAAGAGCACTGGCTGTTCTTTCAGAGGTCCTGAGTTCAATTCCCGGCAACCACATGGTGGCTCACAACCATCTGTAATGAGATCTGGTGCCCTCTTCTGGCATGCAGGCAGAACACTGTATACATAATAAATAAATAAATCTTTAAAAAAAAAAAAAAAGAGGTGGACCACCACACTGAGCTTTGATAAGAAAACTTCCAAAGAACATTTTAAAAATCACTATCATTGCTATTAAAAACACGCGGAAGCCAAGCATGGTGGTGCAGACCTATAATTCCAACACTTGGAAGATGGAGGCAGGAGGATCATGAATGTAAGGTTAAGGTCAGCCTTGGCTATCTGAAACTTTTTTACAAAACAAACAACAACAACAACAACAACAAAAAGGGACTCCAGAGACCAGGTGGGGAGGTGCTGGTCACGGGTCTGCCATGCAATTAGCAGGAAATGTTCAGGAGAAGGAAACAGCTGACTGGAACACACTTGGCCTGGGTACTGAGATGTCAGCCTCTATCTCTGCTCTAACTGAAATGAACTGAGAAATCCTGCTCTGCAGTGTGTTCCCAGCTATGAGGCTCTTCCTCCACAGAGGATCCAAGTGGAAAGGCCAAAAAAGAACACCAAAGAAACCTCTGACCTCCTGGAGCTAAAACACGTCTTTCCTCCTTTCGAGTTCCCTCCCCCATGGAGTCAGCCGGCTGAGAAGGTGACAAGCACATGTTGTCACCAGATTCTCAACAAAGGCTTCAGAACTTACATTCAGAAAGGAAGTTCTCTTGAATAAATTATTCTATGAAACCTGGGTATTTACATGCTATGGAAAGGGACTAGACCCCTTTTATACCATAGACAGAAATCAACTAAAAATGGATCATAGAATTAAATTTAAGACCCGAGACTAAAGCTCAGGACAATGGTGCTCGTGGAGTCTTTTAATACATGCCGATCCGGCCTACAGAAGCAAAACCACCAGATGAGATTACATCAGACTGAATGATGCTCGTGGAGTCTTTTAATATATGCCAATCCGGCCTGCAGAAGCAAAACCACCAGATGAGATTACATCAGACTGAATGTCTTGACTAGTGCATGCTTAGAATGAGGAAATACTGGCGAAGTATTTACTTAGCAAGCAGTTGATTTCTAGAATATATACGGATCTTACTCGCTAAACACAGAAAAGGAAAGCGCTCATTAAATCTGAGCAAATACCTAAATTGGTATTTCCCAAACATGGCATACAAATATGTTTACAAGTAAAAAAACGAAAGAGATTTTCCCAAAATGACCTATCGCTAAACTATAGAGAGAATGTTATTTTTACGATACAAAATAAAAAAATGTTAGAATCTTACACAGACAGATGGTAGCAATATATATTAGTGCAGCCACGTGAAAATACAGAATGGTGGCCCTAAAAACTTGACCCCGAATGACACCAACAATGTCCCACTGTCGGCCGTACACAAAGAAAGTGACATCATGTTTGCAGGGAAATGTGCACAAAAGCATTGAGAGCCGCTGGCAGCAAAAGTCCATGGAGTATCAGCAGTGACAGCTAGAGTTCAGAAGGTCAACCTATCAGAACTAAGGGTTCTGTTAGAGGAAACCATCACGTAAGGCGTTATGGAATTACTGCCTTTTGAATGAACCGGCTGTCTCTTGTTATAAACTCCTTGCGCAATAACAGCTATGATTCTCTCCATTTACTGTGCATTTCCATGTTATGTGTACATGTAATCTCCTGATTGCATCTCAATCTTGGGCACATACATTTGGTGTCACTGGATAACTGTCCCCAGCTGTGTTGATTTTTCATAACATATATCTGGCCAGGGCCATTCTCCAGACAAAAGTATTTCAGCAAAGATACCTTTTTCCAAGGACTAAACTGCACATAGATAAACATTAGCTCCTCTCACTCACAGATAGAGAAAAGAACCACTAACAATTAAATCCTCAACCCCTTACCTTCACCCCGGGTTATTTACACAAGACCCTAACTTAAGAGATTTACTACTCATGTTCCTGGGATGATGTTTTAGCCACTTGCTAGTTGCTGAGTTAAGGCAGTTACTTCCACTGACCCAAGGAGATTGCCTACAAGGCCAGGCAGGTGATAGGTGCCAAGCTTCTTTCTTGTGCAAATTAAGTTTTTATTCCTCAGCCAGGTGCTATTCCTAGATTCCCTAACTGATCTTAGCCTTTAGTTGACCCTACCAGAGAACTCCCCTTGAGTCACTCCCCTTTTGGGTTGTAATTGGAAGCTGACATTTATTGCTTTATGTGTGGGTTCTTATCACCTCTCTCTGTGACCCTGAAAACTTCAAGCCTCGCATTGCTTTGCCAAAGAATCACTGCTTGTCTATATACACTGGTTCTCGGAGAGCAGTGAGGAGAATTGATTGAGAAGAACAAAGATGAGGACGAGATGGAAAGAACTAGACAGAGATGAGAGAACAGCAGGAGGGACCGAGAGGAGCTAAGTAAGAGAGCAGAAAAGAAACTGTGTAGATAGAATTGACTTAGAAGAATAAAGTGAATGGACTAACGAACTCAGTGTGCTTAGATTCATTGAATATCCCTCAGATTAGAATCCTCAGCTGCTTGTAGCTTCTCTTCTGGACCCTGTTCGAAATCCTCTCAAGGCAGGTACTTGGGGGGAATTTGTCACAAAAGCATTCTTCAACAAAGGAATGTCAGTAGAGAAATGTGGCACATCTAAATTTAAAATAACAGAACATTCTGTCATAGGGACAGGCATATAGGACATTCTGTCATGCTGTAGCGTGGCTATTATTCTGGCTTGAGATGACTGGTACCATCTTAATACACAGGATGATCTTGGCATGAAGTCACGGCAATGTAATGAAAACTACGCAGCAGATCTCTAGGGCTCTGGATGGCACAGGATTGGGAACATTCCCTTACAAGGCTATCGTGAATGTCTCTGCTCAAATGCCAACCTGGGGGCACTTTTGCCAACTGTAGGTTGGTAAAACTGTAAGTAACTAACTAGGGTCGGAGGGTTTTTTTTGCTTTTGTTTTTTTGTATATCTGAGAATCACATTTACCATCTAAATAAACCCAATAAACTCATATATTCACCAAACATGGATGAAATCTTTCTTTGGGCAATAAAACTCCATCCACATTTGGAGCAAGTACGTTTTTCCTCTGTCTCTCCAGGAAAGGTACAATATGAAGATGAAACATGTCAGGCACAGAATGAAAAGTCCTCCATGTTCTCATTATATCTGCACACTAAAGGTGGCTTCAAACAGTTAAACAACAGCTCCTACTGTGAGGAAAGATACGGGGATGGAGAGATGGAAAAGAGAAGGTAAGTATTAACGGGACATGTTAGGAGGGGAGGGATAACGTAAGTCCTACAATACTGTTGTACACATATGGATGACACCTACTGAATATTTCAAAGTAACACCAAGAGATTGTAAATGCTCCCAATACAAACAAGTGACTCCAGAGCTGATACACCATCAGTTAACACCAATCAGATCGTTATACACTGTGAGCATGACCAAGCTAAACTGTTCTTCATAAATGTATATCATTGCCATGTCAATTAAAATGTACAATATCAAATTAGCATTAAAAGTAAGCAACCATTCTACAACTGGTACTCTGAGAATTACAGGAGCCACTCACCCAGGGCCACCAGGCTGCTGTAGTTCTCCAGCATCACGTCCTTGTAGAGGGTCCTCTGGGCAGCATCCAGGCCCTGCCACTCCTCCCAGGTGAAGTGCACGGCTACGTCCTCAAATGACACCAACACCTACAATGACAAATGTGTCTTCAATCCAAGTTGTCCTCAGCCTTAGGAACAGAAAATGGGAATTCACTGTCTATGTGTAGCTATGTCTTACCAGTGTCTTATGAAAATGTAGCCTGTTTTGAATTCTGTATTATGATAGAAAGAAAAATCAACACAGAAGTCTCATCTATGTGTTAATCTTACGATTCAAAAAAACATAATTGGAACTTTTCCAAGGAATTACAACAGAAGCAAAAATCCGTAGAAGAACACATGTATATGCAGGGTTTGTATTATTATGAGCAAAAGACAGACATATATACCCGTGACATATAAAAATGACATTAAATCTGTAAAGAACGAACAAAAGTGAAAAGTCAGATGTTGGGGCTGGTAGCACACCACTGTGGTACAGTGCATGGAGAGGGGCAGGGCCATGAGTTCGATTCTGGGAGCCTGGAGCAGATGAGGCACTAGTATTAAACTGTGGAATCCACATGGAATCATGTAAATCCATGTGGAGGCTGAGGAAAATTTGTCAATACTGAAAGTTTCCTGAATATGCTGTGGGAGCCCACCGAGGTTTCCTAGTGAAATCTGAGCTTGCTTTACCCAGCAGGACAGCGTAAGAGGGTGACTGGACCACAGGCCTGGGTACCAGGTGTTTGGAAGGGTCTACACTTGGTTGTATCTAGCAAGGGGGAGGTCTTTTGCCTTGCCCCTTCGCATTGTTATAAAAAGCCCTTTTGAATAAAGTTCTGGGCCAGTGGGCATTGACCCAGGTCCTCCTGGAGCTATCCTGTGTTTCTGTCTTTCCTCTCATCTGCTAGGTCTCTCTTTCTACCTAATATTTCTTATCCCTCTCTCCTCAAGAGTTGCTATGAAAGGTGGGTTTTGGTCTCCCACAATATGGGATAGCCAAAAATCAATTCTGAATCAAATGTGTTTGAACCCAAGGTTGTCTGTGGCAGTGCCCACCCATGCTGCATCAGGTGACTTTGGTGCAGCTGTTATGAAAGCATTCACCCCCTTCCCAGTGTTATTCCACAGCACACACAACTCCAGGGAACATGGCCTGAAATGCCTAGGTGAACACAGGTGTAAAACTACTGTGTTTTTATTGTAAATACATTTTCCACACCTTGCTTTCATCTTTAATTAAAATTATATGCATATCAAAGAATTATTTTAAAATAACTTATTTATGATTTCTTATCAGTAAATCTTTGAGCCATTCATATGCCTATATATCTAGGGTCATATAAAAATATCTCAGATGAAAAGTGGTCATGCATGGAAAAATGTTTTAAAAGCCCTAAATAGTAGAAACTTGATTTTTTTCCCTCTATCCATAAACACAAACAATAAATATCTGTACGTATCTCAGGCTCTTCTGAAAAGCATACATGGATTGACAGACTTCTACACTCTGTATAATTCAGAGAACAACCATATAAATGAATTTGGACCGCCATGACACACTCAAATATGAGCTCTACATTGGGCCAGTGTACTATAGAATTAGAAAACAATTCCAAAGCACTAACATGACCCCGAAGAGAGAAAGACAGGTGACCTAAACTCTGCTCCTCCACCTATATAAGTCCATCTAGAGCACAGAAAAAACGTGGGAGCTCTACACACAATGTGTGTTTCCACTGGCTTCATCCCAAGGGATCAGGGCAGAAGAGGGTGAAAACTCACAGAATTTTTCCCTGGAAGGGAACTTCATGCAAGGTTTGCTTACTGTTGTTGCCAATAGTCAGGCTTTTATCTAACTTGCCCCAAGGAGTGAACAGGGCAGAATGAACAGAGAGCTCTGCAGCCTGGAGATCTTAGCCTTTCCTGAGCCTGGGCGCCCTCCTTACTTTACGGCAATCTACTTTGCTCTGAGTACCTCAGCTTTACCAGAGCCACTTTGAGGGAACACAGGCTAAACTCCTAGCTCTGGAAGAAAGGGACCTAGCACATGCCAATCTCCCTGGATCTCAGAGAAACAATGATTTCAGGGGATCATGTAACCACTTCCACGGTCTCAACTCCCTAGCAGTATTACAGAAAAGGAGACAATGACACAGACCACTGAGATTTCTTTGGTGGTTCAGCTGTGTGGGTCTTGAACATGAATGTTGCAGTGGTGTCCTGATGCCTGCAAGGTTTGAAGGGGGAACTCAGTCAACAGCATTCTGACAAGGGTTCCGAGTCTACGGAAGGAAGAAGCACAGACTACATGGAAGGAAGCCAACAAATGTTCTCAGCTTGGCTCTCATGTGAAACGCTCATGAGCAGTTATAACATTCTTTACAAGCCCTTTTCTCCAGTGCTGAGAAAATGAAGACAAAATACCAACTGTATAAAATGCACCAGGAGAAACAAATCCTTGATAACGATGTGGGAAGAGGGAGTTAGTGCACGGGAACGCTTGCAGGGAGGTAGAGTCTGAGGATTTTGTTCCCAGACACAGGAAGTGGGAGAGCTGATGCTCAGAGCTCTGGATCTGACAGCTTTCTTCCTACATATATGCAAGTCCCAGGGGAAAACAGGTGAGCCAAAGGGGAGAAGTGGGGCAACACAAGAAGATGAAAGATTAACAGACACGGGACGAAGAAGGCCCTCACTCTGCATTCTGTCGGGGAGTCAGAAACTTACAGACAACCAACAAAATTTCCAAAAGAGATATTCTTAGCCTAATGATACCTCAATCAATAATATGTAAGTCCTCAGGGTGTATGCCAAGGAGTGCTATAACTGGGTCATCTGGGAGATCTGTTTTTAGCTTTTTGAGAATTCACCACACTGGTTTCCACACGGGCTACACCAGTTTGCATTCCACTCTAGTGAATTAGGATTCCCCATTCTCTGCATCCTGGCCAGCATTTGTTGTCAGCTGTTTCCTTGATCTGGAGTGAGATAAAAACTCAAAGAAGTTTTAAATAGCATTTGCCTAATTGCTAAGGGTGATGAACAGTTTTTGAGATATTCCTAGCCATTTTTTAATTTCTGTTTTTGAAAACTCTGTTCAGATCCATTTTTTCTCTGTTTTTGAGAGTTTTGTATAGTATGGATATTAATCATTGTCAATTGTTGGCCTTCATTCCTGGGAAATATTCACCAAGTCCTTTCCTACACCTCTATCCTGTAGGGTACCACCTGGATTTTCTTCTAGCAGTTTCAGTCTCCACATGACACCTATGTGCCGTTTAGAGTTGACTTCCAAGCAGAGTGATAGACAGGGGTCTAATTTTATTCTTTATGTAGACATTCAATTTTCCCAGCACTATTTGTTGAAGATGCTGTCTTTTCCCCAATGCATCTTTTGGGTATCTCTGGCAAATATGAGATGCCTGTAATTACAATGGAATCATGTTTAAATCTTCTGTTTTGTTCTATTGACCTGTAGGTTTGTTTTGTACCAGTACCACACTGTTTTCCTTACCATCACTCTGTAACATAGCTTGAAATCTAGAACTGTTCTTTTTGCTCAGGATTGCTTTGCCTATCTACGTTTTTTTGTGGCTCCATGTGAATTTTAGGATATTTATTTATTTATTTATTTATTTATATTTTTCTAGGCAGGGTTTCTCTGTGTAGTTTTGATGCCTGTCCTGGATCTCGCTCTGTAGATCAGGCTGGTCTCGAACTCACAGAGATACTCCTGGCTCTGCCTCCCAAGTGCTGGGATCAAAGGTGTGCGCCACCACCACTCGGCTAGAATTTTGATTTTTATATATTTACTTATTTTGGGGTGTGTGTGTGTGTTTGTGTGTAGAACACTGTAGGGATTTTGACTGAGATTGTGCTGAATCTATAAATTCCTTTTGGTAGAATGGCCATTTTCACAATTTCAGTTCTCCTAATGCTTGAGCACGGGAGGTCTTTCCATTTTCTAGTGTCTTCTTCAATGTCTTTCTTCAGAGATTTTGTTAAAGATTTCATTGTAGAAGTCTTTTGCTTCCTTGTTAGGTTTATTCCTCGATATTTTATATGGATTTTGAGGCTACTGTAAATGGGGGTGTTTCTATTATTCCCTTCTTGACTTCTTTGTGGTTGGTATGTAGAGAATATACTGGGTTTTTTTTTTAAGCATAATTGATTTATTGATTCTTTGGGAACTTCACATCATGCACCCTAATCCTGCTCACCTCCCCCCACCCCCCCATATCTTCCCCTCACCCCTGCAGTGCCCTCCAAAAAGAAAATTTTTAAAAATCAAACCAAAACAAAACAAAGCAAGCAAAACAAAACAAAAAAACAAAAAAACCCCCAAAAAACAAAAACAAATAAAAACAAGAACAAAACAAAACAAAATAAAACCCTCTTCACGTCTCCATCTTTCCCACCTCTCCAACACCTCTTCATTCGTCCTGGTGGCATTGGGAGTGCTGTGTTATACAGTAGACCCTTTTATCCGATCAGCTTTACTAGCAAGTGTTCATTGCAATGAGTCATTGGTCTGGTTCAAGGCCTCTGGTTTCTGGTACACCATCACCACTGGATCCTCACAGGATCTCCTCTCAGATATCCCGCAGCCGCCCTGAGTCATGGAGATCCTGCGGGTATCGTTCAACAAGACCAGTCCCTTCACAAGCTCTAGAAGGTCCTAGATGTTACGGTGGGCCAACTCAAGGCCCAATTATGGGCTTAGGTCGTAGCTGAGCTGGTCAGTCCAGACCACTGGAGCAGCCAACCTCAGGGAAGGGGGGGCAGGGCTAGCTCCCCTACACCTATGCCATCAGGGTGAGCTCTCCTTTGCCTTTGATGAAGGGTGGGGCAGTCTCTCCCAAGTGCAGGGGCCAGCTTTCCCAGGGCCATCAAAGGGCAGTCTGGCTCAGCATGGCCCTTTGATTTCATCACACATAGTTCCAATGGATCCCTGAGGTGACGCAGGCCACAGACATCAACACAGACCCCAGTTGCAGCTGGACCATGAACCCAGACATGGCCCTTGGCAGCAGCTGGTGCCCAGACAGCATCCTGGCTCCAGGTGGAAGCATTGCCACTCAGACAAGGATGGCTCTGGCGGAGGTATGGTCCCCAGATGACAACAAGGCCACTGGCTGCAGTGCCAACCTGGGGCTTCCATGTGACCTTTGGTAGCAACATGAGCCTCCTTCAACACAGACCCCAGTCACAGTGGGATCACAGACCCAGACATGGTCCTCGGCAACAGCCTGGGCATGGATGACACCAGAGCTCCGGGTGGCAGCACAGGCCACCCAGACCAGTGTGGCTCCAGCGGTGGCACAGTCCTCAGACACCAACAAGACCACAGGTTGCAGTCCAGACCCCAGGCTTCCATGTGGTTCTTGGTGGCAACATGGGCCACGGAGGTTAACACAGACCCTGGCTGCTTTAGGGCCACAGACGCTACTGGTTTTTTAAGTTGACTTTTTTCTTGCCACTTTGCTGAAAGTGTTATCACTGTAGAAACTTCCTGGTGGAATTTCTGGTGTCTCTTATGTATTGTATCACATCATCTGCAAATATGGATAATTTGACTACTTTTCTTATTTGTATCCCTTTAACTTCTCTTACTGCTCTTGCAATCCACTGAGAATGAAATTGGCTGTGGGTTTGTCATGTATAGCTTTTATGCTGAGGTATGTTTCTGCTCGTCCTATTCTTTTATCTTGAAGGCATGTTGGATATTGTCAAAGGCCTTTCTGCATCTTCTGAGAGGATCATTTGGCTTCTGTAGTCCATCCACTTATATACTTATTGAACTTATTAACTTATATATGCTGAACCATCCCTAGATCTCTGGAATAAAGCCAACTTAATCATGGTGGATGATCTTTTTGATATATGCCTGCCTTCAGTTTACAAGTATTTTTTTAAGGAGTTTTACATCTGTGCTCATCAGAGATAACAGTCTGTAGGTTTCTCTTTTGTGTTTCTTTACCTGGTTTTGGGATCAGATTAATGCCGGCTTTTTGGAAGAAGTATGGAAGCATTCCTTTTGCTTCTACTTTTTAAAAAAGTCGTAAGAAGTGTTAGTTGTAGATTTTTAAAAGTCCAGCTGAATTTTGCTATTAATCTGTATTAGTACTTCTCTGCAGCAGTAACAAAACACTATGACTAAGGCAACATACAGACAGTTTAGTTTGGCTCAGTGCCAGGGGGTTAGAGGTCATAATGGCAAGGACAGCAATGGCGGGCAGCAGAAGGCATGTCAGCAGAAGCAGGGGGCTGAGGGCTCCCATTTTCAAGCAGAGAGAGGGAACCAGAAGAAGGCAGGTAGTGGCATACTTCCTCTAGCAAGGCTACACCACAACCTCGATGTCCACAGAGAGCACCACCAACCAGAGACCAAGTGTCTAAACACCAAGACCAAGGGGATATTTCTCGTTCCAACTGCCACAGAATCCATCTGGACCCGGGCATCCAGACCCAGTCTGGTGTCTTTTTAATAGTCCTTCAATCTCCTTAATTTTATGGGTCTGTTTAGATTCTTAGATCTTTTCCTGGTTTAACTTTGGTGGTTTAGATGAATCTGGGAGCTCATCCATTCTTTCAGGTTTTCTAACCTAATGGAGTACAAGTTTCTAAAGTGCAATATTCTGAATTTCTTCGGTGTCTGAATGTTGTCCCATTCATTCTGATTCTGTTCATTTGGGTCGTTTTGTTTGGTTAATTGGGCCAAGAGTCTGTCTTATTTATTTTCTCAGAGAATCAGCTCTTAGATTTGCCAATCTTTGTAATGTTTTCATTGTATCTGTTTCATTAATTTCTGCTCTGATTTTATAATTTCCCCCATCTAATTGGATTTGGTTCGTTATTCTTTTTCCAAATTCTTGAGTTGCATAATTAAGTGATTTATTTGTGCTAACTCTTTCTGATGTATTTGTTAATTCTGATTTTTTTGTTGTTTTACTAAAAATTGATTACATCCAGGTGTGGAGACAAGCTGAGCCTAGGAAACAAGTTGTGTTTGCTGTGGAGGGTTAGATCTAGGTAATGCCATGGCCCACCAGAGCACAGAAGATGGTGAGTGAATCCCAGATGCCAAGCACCAAATGTTCTGTATTGTTGGACTTTGCTTTGATGTGACTGTGACTGTGCCCTAGTTCTTCCCTCTTGGAGTAAGAAAGTATTTAACTCATTTTTCTTTTACAGAAGCCCACAGAGACTATGCATATTTTAGAGGCTTAGGATACTTTAAAGAGACTGGATTTAAAGGTGTTTGAATTAGTAAAGACCATAGAACTTTAAAAAGTCAGATTGGGTCGGGTGTGGCAGCACATGCCTTTGATCCCTGCACTTGGAAGGCAGAGGCAGGTAGATCTCTGAGTTCAAGGCCAGCCTGAACTACAGAGCCAGTTTTCAGGACAGCCAGGGCTACACAGAGAAAGCCTGCCTCAAAAAAAAAAAAGTCAGAATGTTTTCTATTGTCATATTAACATAACATTTTGGAAAGGTTATAGTTTAACAGTGATGTGCTTATGTGTCAGGTTGACAAGGGGTCAATTGTCTTGGCTCATTTTATGTCAAATGGCACAAGTTAAAATCATTTCTGAAGAGGGAACCTCAATTAAGTAAATGCTGCCACCAAACTGGTCTGTGAACAAGACTGTGGTACATTTTCTTGACTGATAATTGATGGAGGAGGGCCCAGCTCACTGTGGGTGGTGACATCCCTGGGCTGGTGGTCCTGGGTGTTATAAGAAGGCAGGTTGAGCAAGCCAGTAAACAGACTTCCTCTACGGCCTCTGCTTCAGTTCCTGCCTCTGAGTTCCTTCTCTAAGTTCCTACCCTGACTTCCCTTCATGATGGACTGTGATCAGTCATGTAGCTGAAATAAACCCTTTCTTCTCCAAGCTGCTTTTGGTCATGGTGTTTCATCACAGCGGCAGATACCCTAAGACAGGCACTCTCCAGGTGAGGCTGGCATACAGGCTGTGTGACTACAGCAAGGTCTAAGGATTGAGGATGACAAAAACAGGAGAGGTCCCAGGGATTTGCCAGGATGGGATGGTGTGCAAATGCACTGTGTTCTGGACCAGCACTGAAGCTGAATCCATGTTCCCAAGTCATGGTCAATCACTTGGAGTCTTCTCTGTGAAGTTAGAGATTTGTTTTCCATGGACTAGAAAAGTATATAAACCAACTTATATTTTTCTACCTAAGTTTTAAAATATTTTTATTCTCTGAAAATTTCATAGCTGTAGACAATGTATTTTATCTATCCACCCCCAGCCCACCCCTCCTACTCCCCTTGAACTCTCCATCTCAACTTCATGTCCTTATTTTTCTTAAATAACCTACTGACTTCCAATGTACATGGTGGTGGTACCACCACTGGAGCATGGGGTAACCTACCAGGGGACCCACCCCAAAGAAGACCGATTTTCCAAATTTCATTTATTCATTAAACCATGATGTAAATGTTATACTTTGTGTAATGGACCTAAGAAAGCCACAGAACGATCAGGCCTGTGCTCCTCAATAGGGACACTCCACAGACTCACCATTTCCGGGTTCCAGGACACCCAGCGTCCTCACTATGGTTCTCAAGGGAGCAGCGTGTCATTGGGAAGCAGAAGTGGCATTAGAGCCTCTTGATCAAGATGACCCTGATGACAGATCACATGATGGTTTGTTCAGACAAAGGCTATGACGGAGACAGGGAATGCCCAGCCCCGACTGTCTATACCCCTGACTGTCTAGACATTCCTCACCTTAGTGCTGGACTGGACAGGGTTTCGGTTCTCACCCCCTCAGACTCTGAGTAACAGCAGACGGCACAAACCCATGGGGGAATGAAGCCAGAAAGACTTGTTCTCGTCTCCAGGTGTCTAAGGCAGAGCTTCCAGCTCAGGACAACCTGCAACTATCACTGTGGGCCAGGTAGAGGCCGGCGTCAAATGATTCTCCCCTCTTATGCCTCCCAGTGCTGAAACTACAGACTGGTGAGCACGGCACCTCCTTAACCAGGCTCACCTTGAAACAGAACAAACTGTCATTCTGAGATACTAAGGTATGCAAACATTTAATATTTCATAATGTCTAAAAAATCTCGTGTTCTTTCTTCCAAGGCAATACTTCCCTCCCATAGAGTCAAGTGAACGTTGTGATTCTTAAATCAGATTTTTTATTTGATTGTATAACTACCCATTAACCCCTCCAGCCTTGTTACTTAGGAAAGTGTTTGAGATTCAATAGACTGTGCACTTCTGTAGTTAGGAAACATTAATGAGTCCTGAGGCAAGTCATTCAGACTCCAGGCTTGGGATAGTCTATGGAGCATGGGCTTACTTCACCTTGAAACCTAACTCGTCTAAAAGCTCAATTCAAGTTAATTCCTTCTTCCTCCCTGACACCCAGTGACTGTGGTGTTGATACCAATGTACCAGTTACAATGGATCAGTCACAAAGAACTCTGTTGGGGTGACAGCAGTGACCAGTCCCCTAGGGTAAGCTCAAGCCTTTCTTCACATCATGCACATTGCTTGTCTGTCAATATGTTTTCAGGCATGTTACTGTATGGTATTAAAAACTGCATTCTTGGGCTGGAGAGATGGCTCAGAGGTTAAGAGCACTGACTACTCTTACAGAGGTCCTGAGTTCAATTCCCAGCAACCACATGGTGGCTCACAACCATCTGTAATGAGATCTGGCACCCTCTTCTGTATACATAATAAATAAATCTTAAAAAAAAACTGCATTCTTGCTTTTGCCAAAATATCCATAGCTTTCGTGTGTGTGTGTGTGTGTGTGTGTGTGTGTGTTTCGAGACAGGGTTTCTCTGTGTAACTTTGGGCCTTTCCTGGAACTCACTCTATAGCCCAGGCTGGCCTTGAACTCAGAGATCTGCCTGTCTCTGCCTCCCGAGTGCTGGATTAAAGGTGTACACCACCACCATCCGGCTCTAGAAATACTTTTTAACCATACTCATAATTTATATTCATTCAGTATTGTCTTTGCCCTCTTCTTTAAGTATTAAGTATCTCCAATACAATTATAGACTTTTAGATTGCAATTTTCTCAAATTAAGCATTATATAGAGTCAATTTTACCATGTTCATATAAAATCAAGCATTATTCCCCTTAGGGCATTTAAAATTTTTATTATATATATATATATATACAC
Source organism: Peromyscus nudipes (assembly GCA_902168325.1). NCBI lineage: Eukaryota > Metazoa > Chordata > Mammalia > Rodentia > Cricetidae > Peromyscus > Peromyscus nudipes. The sequence goes on from CABHPH010000243.1 coordinate 57,091, forward strand.
TTATTTTTTCATAAAACCAATTTGTTATTCACTCACAATACCCAAAATATTATTTATAATTTTGTCACTGTTCTCTACCAAGAGTCCAGCTTACACGTGCTGTCAAAGAGCAGTCTGTTGGGCTGTCCAAGGACAACTGACCTAAATGAGTTGTTAACACTGAGAACTGCCAACTACTGTCCCTGGGCCTGGACTTTCACGGATTCCAATGGTATTCAGTGACGTGAGAAGTTTCTCTGTACTGGATTCTTTCCTGGTGGTTTCTGTTTCACTTTGTAGTTCCAACCGACCTGGAACTCAGAGATCCTCCTGCCTTTGCCTCCCAAATGCAGAGATCACAGGCATGTGCTACCATGCTTGACCTGCACTGAATTCTATGAAACCAACTCAGTTATGTCACTGACATTAATATGAATTCTCACCAATAGAGTTAACCTAAACCAACGAAACTACAGTCAGTGATATCTGTGACAGGACCATTGTGTGTGTGTGTGTGTGTGTGTGTGTGTGTGTGTGTGTGTATTCATGTGGGTGTGTGCATGCGTGCACTCAGGTGCATGCATATGGAGCCAGAGATGGACTTGCAGTGTTTTCCAGTACTGCTCTCCAACGTGTATTTTGAAGCGGGGTCTCTTGCTGCACTTGGAGCTCACTGATTTGTGTAGACTGGCTGTCAATAAGCTCCAGGGATCTTCCCACCGCTGCCTCCCCGTGGCTGGGATTACTGATGTGTGCTGGTGTGGTGGTATTGTGTTCACCAAAATATTGTGTACCTTAATAAACTTATCTGGGGTCAGAGACAGAGCAGCCACAATATTAAACATGAGGATAGGCAGTGGTAGCACACGCCTTTAATCCTAGCATTCCAGAGACAGAAATCCCTCTGGATCTCTGTGAGTTCAAGGCCACATTGGAAACGGCCAGGCATGGTGACCCACACCTTTAATCCCAGGGAGTGGTGGTAGAAAGCAGAAAGGTATATAAAGCGTGAGGACCAGAAACTAGAAGCATTTGGCCTGGAGAAGCATTTGGCCTGGAGAAGCATTTGGCCTGGTTAAGCATTCAGGCTTTCAAGCAACAGTTCAGCTGAGAGCCATTCGGATATGAGGACACAGAGGCTTCCAGTTTGAGGAAACAAGACCAGCCGAGAAGTTGGCCAGGTGAGGTTAGCTGTGGTTTATTCTGTGTCTCTGACCTTCCAGTGTTCACCCTAATACCTGGCCCGGGTTTGTTTTATTAATAAGACCTTCTAAGATTCATGCTAAATGCTGGTGTCCCTGTTACATGGGTGCTAGGGTCTGAACTCATTCCTCATGCTTTTGTGGCAGGCAGGCTTTGACTGGCTGAGCCGTCTGCCCAGTCCCTACTGCCATCATTCTCACAGCTTGGGTTCTCTCTCTCTCAGCTCCTCGACCGCCAAAGGATTTCTGTCTCTACTTTGCCCAAGATGACCTTGGATTCTTGGACTGAAGAGAAATATAAATCACATGTTGACATTAAACTTTAATTTGAATATTAAGAAAACATTTATTTATGATGTCCAAAGGAATAGACAAAGGTAGAGTATTCATTGTTGACTAGATTAAAAGTGTGGCTTACCACAGAATTAAATATTCTCCATCACGAACAATAAGGATACCTGCTACAATACTGATGTCACTTGAGAAACCTATGCCCACTGAATAAAGGCAATCATTACGTCCACCAACAATCCAGTTACTTTCATAAAAGTTCACAGAGGAATCACATCTGGAGAGCAAGGAGATTCGTGTTTATGGTGCAGAAGGAAATAAGATGGTGAGGTAGTGACTGCTCGTGGTTACAGTACTGTTGGGTTTTGCGTGAAGAGAATGTTCTGAAATTGGCTTTGTTGATGAGTATGTATCAGTGAAAACCATCTAACCGTACTCACTACAGGCAGATACTGCAGAGTATGTGTATTATAATCTGAATAAACAGGTTACTACAAAAATGCATTAGGAATTTTGATCCAACTTCTTTAGCATATTAATAGTATTAATCTACATTTAAACATTAAGGAAATCATTACTGTATTTCCTTGTGTCATTGAGACAGGAATTTATTTTCCTCAGAGTATCTGAGGATTTTATGTTCTCGTGTTTCCTAACACACTTTTTCAAAAATCACCAACCAGAAATTCATTTCTAAAAATGGCTGAGGAAAAAACCCAATACAGTGATGGCCGAGCTTAGACAGGAACCTGGACTCTAGACCCATGAGTGAAAAACAAGAAAAATTAGAGATGAAGAGGAAGGGTGGAGGGAGAGAAAAAGTTACATATTTTGGATTCTGGAAACTTATAGGATGCACAGTGTTTGTTGCTCCAACAAGAGTAACCGATGAGTGTAGGGCCGTGTGCAAACTTTACAAAGAACAATTCAAATATCCATGGCGAGCAACAGCAAGTGTCCTTAGAAAGAAGACAGGAAAACAAAGAGCCACTAGAAAGCAGCTGAGAAGAAACAGTAGAGAGTGCCATCAAAGAGGATGTTAGGATGGAGAGTATAGAAGCGGCCATGGTAATTTGAGACAGATGTGCTGTTTTTACACATAGCTCTCCTAGGGTCTCCAGCTGCTAATCTTGATGGCAAGCTAGCATGGCTTGGGACACTGGTAGATTAGAGCTCATGGAGATCTGACCAGGAATGAGATACGAATGACACCAGGTCATTTCTGACTTTGCTGCCAGTGGCCCTCATTCAACATTATGCAGCTCTCCAGGCAGAAAATAGAAGCGCAAAACCCAAGTTAACATGCACACCATGCTTAACAGGGCTGACCAAGAAAGTCACAGTGAGGAAACTCACCACAGTGCTTCAGGTGAAATCCCAGAAAGACCTCCTATGATGATGTCATCCGTGACAGGGACAGAGGCACAGCTCCACCCCCTTTAACAGTCAGGGGTCTCTGTTCATGCAAGACTAGGATTCAAAACTGGGATTCACAACATCCACAAAAGAGAATTCCAGGATGAGCCAGTGTGAAGCAGACCTAGAGATTGATTAAAAGGCAGTTTGTACAGATCTTCAACACTAACAAGGGTTAGTCAGAGACGGAGAACCGGGGCCCCACCCCACCTC
>CABHPH010000244.1:0-21367 GCA_902168325.1 Peromyscus nudipes
CAGCACCTGAGTTGGGAACAAGCCTGGCAAAGGAACAAGGCCAGTGGGAGCTATTGCAAGGGTGGGCTGGAGATACGGATGCCATCTATGTGTGCAATAACTGGTTTATTTTCCATGGTGATTAAAGAGTTAAAAGGCAGGGGAAGTTTGAGAGTGAGGCAAAGCCAAACATTATTCAAAGATGGTGTCTTCTCAGTCAGTGTTCTGCTGCTGTGAAGGGACACCATGACCACGGCAACTTCTTATAAAGGAACACGTTTAACCGGGGCTGGCTTATAGTTTCTGATGTTTAGTCCATTGTCATCTTGTGAGAGCATGGTGGCACACAGGCCGACATGGTGCTGGAGAAGCTGAGAGTTCTACATCTGGATCTGCTGTCAGCAGGGAGAGTCATTAAGCCTAGCTTGAGCATTGAAACCACAAAGCCCACCCCTAGTGACACACTTCCTCCAAGGCCACAGCTATTTCAACAAGGCCACACCTCCTAATCCTTGTCAAGTAGTGCCATTCCCTAAGGATCAATCATACAAATGTATCAGCCTATGGGTGCCATTCCTATTCAAACCACCACAGATGACAATTTTTAGTAGCGCCTGAAAGAGAAAATCCATGGCAGACAAACTGGAAATCTCAGCAGCTGCTGGGTGGAGAATGGAGAAGGGGGAAACCATTCCATTAAGCCTACATTGAGCTCAGCCACATGGTGGACAAGCAGCCATGTGACAGGGAGTGGGAGCTTTAGAGAAAGAGTAAGAAAGTCCAAAGTAGGAGGGAAAGCATTCTTAGGTTCTGGCCAGCATCTGAGAGAGAGGGGGGAGAGGGTTCCTAGGAGGGTGAACAGACCCAACCAAACCTATTGGGGCTCATGAGGACTGTGTGAGGAGGTGGGGTTTGGGGAGGGAACTTATATTATCTCATTAAAGGGATAATTATTCCTCCTATCTCCTTAGCATGGCTTAAGGCAAGCCCACCTTCCTAGGGGTGGTGCTGAGGCCGTGCCATTGATTGGCTCAACCGGGTTAACTCTGAGTTTTGGGTAGCTTAGAATGTTAGGTTCCTACCTAGGCCAGATATTGCCTTCTCTTGGCCAGGAGGAACTAGTTTTTCCTTAATGGGATTTTACTACTGTTGTATCAACACTACGCTCAATCAGACTCCTGACCACAACCACAATGTTTATCATACTTAAGCATCCCTGAATGTTACTTTTTTCCCCGATTGTTGCCATGATACTGAATGCCCAGAGACCTTGCTGCCTATTAAAATACAGCATCACTGATGGGTTTGTCAACATCCATGCCACTGTCTGTTATGTCCCAGTGCCCAATTTTCCTGAAGTTGTTTTTTTTTTTAATTTTCTTTGTCTGTATGGGTTCTTTCTTGTCCCAGGGCCCTCGCATATGCTTAGCCTTTTGCCAGGAGAAGCTCATCTTCCATGTTGGAAGGAAGCATCACCTCTTCAGGGAAGGTTACCGGTAGCCTGAACAGACCCTTCCTTCCAATTATGAGTTCTGCCCATGCAGGGAACTCTGTTGTACTCTCATCATAACTACAATTTGGATTTCTTCATATGATTACCTGAAAATATGTGCATTTTCCACTGGAGGGTGAGCTCCTGCTGATGAGCGATCACACATTGTCTGTACTTGGCTAAGTGTTCTTCCAACCTTGTCTTCATCTCGATGTGAATGAGTGAATCTTTTGTTAAAGAATGCTAACAAGCAAGGGTGATAAATGTAAAAGGTGATTCTGGGTGCAGCAGGGAACAAGTCAGTCCCAGCAGGGTGGCCATGAACCTAGCCCATGACACTTACAGTGAACTATATGGCTATATTCACATAACTCACCTAGTGAACTATACTAAAGGGAAGTAATTTGAATTATCCCTCTTCTTTTTTCAGACACTGTCACTTTAAACGGCAGTCATGGGGTGCCTTGTCTGTGCAGAACTGTTTGAGGAGTCCAGTCCTTTCCCGGAGGCCTCATGATCCTATTCAATCAGTTTTTATCTCAGTGTGATTTCAGGTAGTCATTTGGACTCTGCCAGGAGGGTTGGAGCTTTCTCCTGCAGCCTTTCTGGGTCTTCAGGTGCACAGCCTCCCTGGGTGTGGAGAGCAAGCACTCTGTTGTGGGAATTGGTCACACTGTGTGAAGATGTGTCTCTGTCCTTCCTTGCCTGCCTAAGGCACCTCATTGGTTTAATAAAGAGCTGAACAGCCAATAGCTAGGTAGGAAAGGATAGGCGGGACTTTTGGGCAGAGATAGGAACTCTGGGAAGAATCTGAAAGGAGCCGGATTTGCCAGCCAGATGTGGAGGCAGTCAGATACATGTGTAGTATGGAGAGAGGTAACAAGCCATGTGGCAGGACACAGATTAATATAAACTGGTTAAATTAAGTTATAAGAGCTACTGAGGAACAAGCCTAAGCTAAGGTCAAGCTTTCATAATTAATAAGAAGTTTCCATGTCATTATTAGGAGTTGTTGGTCCAAAGGAAGACTTAACTATAGCACCCTGCAGGTGCACAGCCTCCCCAGGTGGTGAGTAAACATCTGCAGGTGCACAGTCTCCCTGGGTGGTGAGTAAACATCTGCAGGTGCACAACCCCCCTGGGTGGAGAGTAAACACCTGCAGGCGCACAGCCCCCCTGGGTGGAGAGTAAACACCTACAAGTACACAGCCCCTCTGGGTGTGAGTAAACACCTGCAGGTGCACAGCCCCCCCTGGGTGTGAAGTAAACATCTGCAGGTGCACAGTCTCCCTGGGTGTGAGTAAACACCTGCAGGTGCACAGCCTCCCTGTGTGTGATAAGTAAACACCTGCAGGTGCACAGCCCCCCCTGGGTGTGAGTAAACAGCTGCAGGTGCACAGCCCCCCCTGGGTGTGAGTAAACACCGGCAGTTGCACAGTCTTTCTAGGTTGGTGAGCAGTTTTCCAGCTCTGCTCTGTATTTTCTCTTGACCTGCTCTTGTTTCCCATCATTAATTTCATGTTTCTGTTTAAATGTGGTGAGACTTGTCATGCAGCCTGTCACCTGAAATAAGAATGTCCCTCCTTCCATAACTTGCATCTCTGAGACTTTTTAACACTACTTCCTTGTCCCACCCTCAGCCCTGGCCACCACTATTCTTCTTCCTGTCTGTGAACCTGATTACTTTACAAACCTCACAGAAGAGAAATCAAATGTGAGATCTTTAACCTTTGTTCTTAGTTGGATTTAGAACCACCCAGGAGACTGAGGCATCTCCAGAATTAACTGAAGGGAAAAGACCCACACTAAGTGTGGAAATGACATCCCCTAAGCTTGGGACAGACCAGTATAGAATGGAGGGGGGAGGAAGAGCCAGTCTAGTGCCATCTTCCCCTTTCTCTGCTTCCTGTCTGCTGTCTGACTGGAACTGGTCACATGCCTTGGAGAACTGAGCCCTCTGAAACCGTGAGCAGAGTCACTTCCACCCTGGAGTTTTTCTGCGGGTATTTTGGTTACAACAAAGGTAAAAGTAAGTACATTTACTGTACACGTTGTGTGTCTTTTAGTAACTGCTTTACTTGACTTGGCACAATCTTCCAGGGTTCATTAGAAGGGCATATTCCAAAATTTCACTCCTTTTCAAGCTGGGTTTTGCTCACCCAATACTTGAGTTGCTTCTACCTTCTGGCTGTGAAGGAGTGAAGGATGTACTCTGTGATGTCAACTTGACTACATCTGGACTCAACTAAAACCCAAGCAACTGGGCATGCCTGTGAGGGATTTTCTTAATAAGATGACTTGAGGCAGAAAGCCTCACCCTAAATCTGGACCACACCTTCTGGTGGCAGCCCATACATAGTAAAGGCCATGGGAGAAGGGAGATTTGCTTTTTTCTTGCTAGTCTTCACTCTCACTGGCAAGTGCATCTACCCTGCTGCAGAGGGTCCCTTCACTGGTGGTAGAACCTACTTCTTTGAGACTCCAACAGAGACAAAAGACCAGCAGCTCTCTCGGTCTTCCCTGGGACTCCATCAACAGATTGGGACTGCTGAGACATTCAGTTTCAGAGACTGAGCAATTACTGGATTCTTGGCTTTCCTGACAGGAGACAGCAACTGTTGACTTACCCAGACCACAGCCTATAAGCCGCTCTAATAAATCCCATACATACATGCATGCATACATACATACATACATACATACACACACACACACATAAATGCATGCATACATACTCATATATACATACATACTCATTATATAAATATGCACATACACGCACACACACACGTGTACACACACATTTTTCACTACATCTGTCTGTACCTTTAGAAAGTTATGACTAATACACTCAAGTCCCTGCTCTCAATTCTTTTGCCCTTTCCCCGGGTTGGACTGCTGGTCTGTACAACTGTGCTGTCTTTACTTGCTTTCTGGAGAACCTGCATCATTTCTGCCCTGAGTCGACCAGGCTTCTGGTTCCTTCACCTCTTCACCAACACCTGTTCCCTCTGCACACACTCACAGTCGTAATGTGGGGAGTCACCAACACCTGTTCCCTCTGCACACACTCACAGTCCTAATGTGGGGAGAGGTAATCTTTATACTCGAGCCCAGAACCCCCACCTCCAACTCCTTCTAATGAGAAGTTTCTAAGAAATTCAGGAAATATGCTTAACTATCTAATATGGGGAAGAGCTGTGCCATGGTCTTTGTGTCTGAGCAACAGATGAGGAAGAGATTCTCTATCATGATTTCATCTATTTCATCTCCTGGATGTGTCTCCCACACTGTCTGAAGTGGAGTGTTTCTTTCATTTTTTTTCTCCCAAGAAAGATCCATAGGTCCCCCACATCACTTACATTCTTATACACCTGGGATTTGTTACCCTATACTTAGAGGCAAAGTGGCTGGGCATCAGTTTTAGGGATTTTTTTTTCTTATCATGAACAAGGTTCCATTGTCTTATAATAAACAGCAAATTGCTGTGCATGTTCAAGGCTAGCCCAGGTTTCCCTGTTCTTGACTCTCTTCCCTCACAGATGCCCCCCGTAAGTTTAAAAATCTCAGAAAAGTCGGTTGTATTGCCAGACTGCCTTCTCAATAGTCATGTTTGTATCAGTAGACTAGTTCTGCTCTCAGCCTCCATCAGAGAAGCTTTTCATTGCAGCAGGTAGCTGTTAATGCAGACACACAACCGGCCTTAAGTGCTGAGAGCAAGTGATACAGACAGAGTGCTTGGTACTACATGGGACAGCTATAGCATCCCCTGGGAGGCTCAGGGAAAATCATGCAAGAGAGAACAGAGAGAATGCAAGAGCTAGGGGATGGTCTTTGCTGACAGGTCTCCCCACTACACTCATGTCTTTTTTATGTGTGTGACCTGTGGAGTTTGGTTAGTTGCCTGCCTGAACGTTGGTGGGGTGTTAGTTACTAGAGCATGATTTGGGTGTTTACTTATTTCAAAAAACAACTAAGACCAAAGAACTATATGGGAGCCAGGGAGGTGGCTCAGTGGGTAACAGGCTTGCTCTGCCGTCACAAGGACCTCAGTTCAGAACCCCAGCATCCATGTAAAGAGCTGGGCATGTAGCCTATACCTGTAACGCCAGCACTGACCAGACAGTCTAGCATAGTCCATGGCGGCTGGGTTCAGTGAAAGACTGTCTCAAATAAATTAAATCAATAAGTAAAGTGGAACATGGCAGAGGAGGATGTCCAACATCAACTTCTGGACTCTACACATGCATGCTCGAGTGTGTGTACCCCCACATGTATGTATACACACACACACACACACACACACACACATACACACAGAACATATGGACTCTAGATAGAGAAGGGAGTGTGTGTGAGTAACCCAAAACAGCAAACTAAGAACAAGACTGAAAAGGCTGTCAGCGGAAACTGGTTTGCTATGTTTTTGTTTTTGTTTTTCTGTTTTTCTGTTTTTTCGAGACAGAGTTTCTCCATGGCCTCAAACTTACAGAGATCCCCCTGGTTCTGCCTCCTGCGTGCTGGTATTAAAGGCATAAGCCACCACCACCCGGCAGAAGTATGTAATTAAAAAAAAATTTTACAGGGGTTATAATTAAGAGATTTCCTTGAGTTCCAAAAGAGACTTTGGACTTTTTTAGTCTTGAAACTGAAAGACTATGGGAACTTTTGAACTTGGGATAAATGCATTTTGCACTTGATATGGCCATGAGTGTTAGAATTCCTAACCACTCCCCCAGCTACATGACTGCACATGCGCTGGCAAGAGTCTTAGTCATCCCAGGGCCTTACATCCTACAGAATCCGTGCACTGCATGATCACACAATTTGCGTGAAGCGTGATCATGTAATCTATGTGCATGTGTGGTGTAGATACGTAAGCCCATATGCACATGTGTATGTGGGGGGGCACCTATAAAAGTGGGTTCCACTTATTCCTTCCCTCTAACCCTGCATAGTCATTCCATAGGCTGATGCACATCTTTCCTAGTCCCTCCCCCTAATAACCTCTTATACTGGGTTTTGCTGTACCTCATGGCTTTTCTTGCACAGTAAACAGCGCCACTTAATAAATAACATTGCGCTGCTTAATAAATAACAATGAGCCCATAGAGGCCAGGGAATGAAACATAGTTGTCTGAATAAGAATGGCCCCATAGTCTTGTCTGTTTGAATAATTGGTCCCCATTGGTGAAATAGTTTGGGAAGGTTTAGGGGGTGTGGCTGTGTTGAAGGAGGTGTGTCAGTGGGCATGGGATGCGAGGTTTCAACCCATTCTCTGTGTGATCTCTGCCTGCGGCTTGTAGTTCAAGACGTGATCTCTAAGCTGCTCCTCCAGCCCCCTACCTCTGTGCCCCCCGTTCTACTACCATAAACTCTAACCATTTTGCATACGCCCAATTCAACCCTTTCTTTCATAAATTGCCTCGGTGTGTTATCAGCAATAGAAGAGCAACTCAGGCACTGACTTTGGTCAATGGCCTTGGCCATTGTGACTCTTGCAGAGGCTGGGTGAGTGCTTGACTGGGCATCCCTTCCGGTATCGCTGCATTCATACAAAACGGTGCCATTGAGGGACTGCCCATTCAGTCTACAGTCCTGTGGTTTGAATGTTTTCCCAGTTTCATGCGTTGGGGACATCATTGCTAGAGTTGTGGTGGATGGTCTTTGGGAGTGGGACCTTTGGAAGGTAACTAGGTTTAGATGGGGTCCAGAAAGTAGGGTTAATGACAGCCCGAGTGGTTTTATAAGAAGGGTAAACCTGAGCTAGCTCCCATGATCTGTCTGTCATGTGACACCGTATGCCGTTACAATGCAACAAGAAGGCATTACTAGAAACTGCTAGATGTTGGCACCATAATCTTGGAATTCCCAGCAACCAGAATTGTGAGGCAAATAAAATTTCCCTTCTCCATATACTTCCCAGTCTCGAGTATTTTGTTATAGCAACGGTAAACAGAGTAAGTAGGAGGTCTATTTTTCAGAGGTAAGGAAGCTCACAAAGACATGCATTTGAATAGTCAGGCCGCAGCCAGCTCCACTAAGGTTCCCCTGCACTTGTCTAGGGCCATTTTTCCTTCCCAGAGGTCCCTGCTGTGTCCTCTGGGGTGGTCACCCTGTCATCTGCACCTCTTCTACACGCTGAAGGGATTTGGGTCCCATGTAAGTTTGGGAAATGTTGAGCTAAGTCCAGCAAGGTTTTCTTGCCTGAGGACTTGATGGATGCTGATGTGACCCTGTATGGATGACTCCCCAGCTGCCCCCGAAGACTGGTTCCAGGTTAAACTCTGACCACTTGCCCTGAGGTAACTTACTAAAATGAGCCCCAAGTCAGTGTCCACTCACAGGAAAGGAGGATAGTGGTACACCCCTGTGGGGTCTCCCAAGATGGTAAAGGGCTGAGCACACCTGGGCGATCTGTTCCTGAGGGTCTTAAAACACAATGATTGGAACTAGTGCCCAATGTCTCTGCTCTGGAGTTAGGCAGGGAGTGGAGATGAGTGTCAGAGACTGGCTCCTGGTGAGAACTTGGGCCCCTACAGCTGGTCACATATCTGGAGATCTCTGGACCCATACAGGTCTGCCAGGGAGAGAGGGTGGCCCAACACAGGGACTCTACACACTTGTGGCAGAGGCCCCAAAGAAATGATTCATCCTCATTCAGGGCCTCTTCTCTATTACCTATTCATCAAAAATTACCTGGCATTTCTGCATTTTTCATTACTAGAGTCAACATTTGCCGCGTTAATAAAGCAAGGGGCTACTTTTCTCCTCTCAGTAATAGAATATGTAACGACATAGGCTTTTTGATGTCACCTAGCCAATACAATATGTATCTGAATGCAGATGAAAGGCAGCCTGTTAGGCCCAGGCTTCACAGGCGGAGAGTGGCGCCAGAGGAGGGGCCGCTGTGCTGAAGGTGGAGGCAGAAGCCTGGCTTTCTGTAACATCAACCTGAGAGAGCTACTGAAGGAGAAAAGTAGTTGGCAAGATCCTTCCCAGCCCCAGGCAGGTGCACATTCCCTGAAGTCGAGGCTGGAGCCCAGGCGAGCTGTGGAGTCAGCACCAGGGTCATACAGAGCCAGTGGTCAGGCTGTTACTTGTGGCTTCTGTGTTTGTGCACTGGACCAGATGATGGGTAGGTGGGCTCTTTGGGATGACTGTTTAGACCAGTGGTTCTCAATCTTCCTAACACTGTGACCCTGTAATACAGTTCCTCATGTTGCGACCCCCCCAGCCATAAAATTATTTTTGTTGCTACTTCATAACTGTAATTCTGCTACTGTTGTGAATCATAATGTAAATATCTGTGTTTTCTGGTAGTCTTAGGCAACTCCAGTGGAAGGGTCATTTGATCCTCCAAAGAGGTTGTGACCCACAGGTTGAGAACCGCTAGTCCAGCTAGCTAGCACTGGCTTGTTATCAAGTTCACCTGTGATGGCTGTGCTGGGAGACACAGGGAGACCAACTGCTTGGAATCTCTTCGCCTCTGTTCCCCAGAGCTGGCCATCTAGCTGGAGAACAGGACGTGTCAGCAGGTATAGGGAGCTGACGGTCCTGGCAGTCTCAGGAACCAGGCTGAACACAGTACAGAGGAAGGAGCCGGGGCTCTTTCCTCTCTGAGAGCTCCAGCTTGCCACGTTCCATCTTCAACAAATACCTCTCACCGCAGAAATGTCAAGCTTGATGCCCTTTTGGACAACCACACCCATCCCCAATTAACTGAACAGAAAAGCCACAAATACTCTGTCTTATCAGCTCACCTCACCGCATCCAAAAAACCAGCCTCCTACCACATCTCTCTCCCCTCTGGACAATACTCTGAAGTGGTTCACAGCAAAGACTGGGAAGTGTGGACCTGTTCCTCTAATCACTGGCTGTGTGACCTTGGGTAAATCACACACCATCTCTGAATATCAGTTACTGGGCCTGTGAAACGGGGATACCAAGAACACCTATCTCCTAGGGCTCCTGAGACCTGCATGTGGCCACTGCTCCCTCTGCCCTCCCATCTCACAGGCTGGGGCCTTGTGCAGAAAGACAGCTGGAGTCCCCAGCTCTCAGAAGAGTAGAATATTTTCAGGAAGTCCGGGCAAGAACTGACATCCTGTCCCAGCCGGAAGCAAGTGGGTGTCAGGTGACAAGTCCCAGGCTTGTCACTGCAAGATGCAGGCCTGCTTACTGTCTGGCTCCAGCTTCTCTTCAAAGGCTCTTTGTCTTTTCTCTAGAAGATTCTTGACACCATTGAGGATGTGCAGACTGCTGAGGTAGGAAAAAAAGAGTATGAAAGTGAAAAGAAAAGTCAAGCCACTAAGATAAGCTAAAGCCATTGTCTGAAGACCTTCAGGAAGACCAAGCCTCAGTCTCCTCATCTGTGAAATGGGCTCCTTCCACTGACTGAGTCTAGCCCCTGAATCCCAGACTCAGTGGAGGGTGCTTGTATGCAAGAGTCCAGTGGTGAAGAGGGTTGAGTCTGGAAACAATGTGACCCCCAGTTGTTGTGATGATTTGAAAGAAAATGGTCCCCATAGGCCCGAAGTGAGTGGTGCAATTAAGAGGTGTGGCCTTGTTGGAGGAAGTGTGTCACTTGGGGTGGGCTTTGTGGTTTCAGATGCTCAAGCCAGTTCCAGTCTCTCTCTTCCTGCTGCTTGTGCATCCAGGTGTAGAACTTTCAATTTCTTCTCCAGCACCACGTCTGCCTGCACGCTGCCATTCTTCCTGCCATGATGATAATGGGCTGAACCTCTGAACCAATTAAATGTTTTCTTTTATAAGAGTTGCCATGATCATGGTGTCTCTTCACACCAATAAAACCCTAACTAAGACCACTGGTGATTTGGGATGGGAAAGAACCTTCTAGAAAGACCTGCAGTGAGAACTCAGAGGGCCTTGACACACTAAGAACCCAGTGTCATCCCAGGTCCCTACTAGAACCTCTGCTCCCGGGGTCATTCTGTGTAGGGAGAAAGACGCCGCACAAAACCGTGAGGCCTTTCAGTGGACTGAGGGTCCACACGTCTGCTGTCACAGCACGATCACCAATAACAGCGGCTTTCACACTCCAACCATGGAAGAGAAGTTCTACACTCAGTTCCCCAGGAGGAAAATTAGAGAGCATTGTGGGAAAGAACGGCCCGGACAAGCATCATTAGGGGGTCAGACCTGAAGGAATGCCACAGTGTGGTGGATCAGCTTTGTAGTTACCGTGAACAGCCAGGGTGAGCCAGGCCCTGGAGCAGTCTCTGGGTTTTGGTGGAAAACAGAAGATAATCACATAGCCAGAGGGAAATGAGCCGAGGACAGAATGGTGCAAGCAGCATGTCGTGGTGGACCCAAGTAACAGGCAACCTAACTTCTCAGTTTGGTTCTCTAGGCCCCCTTTCTGTGAAAGGCCATACATTAAATGCTGTAGACCTTACAGGACGTAAGGTTATAACGACCCCATTACTCAACTCTGTTGTCACAGCACGAAGGTAGCCATGGCTAGGTGCAAATGGAGGGCTGTATTCCAAAACAATATAATCTGCAAGAACAGGGGCATGGGTCAGATTTGACCTCAGCCTGCAACTTGATGACTGTGCCTTAAGTAATAGGTGGCCACGAATAAATAGATTTAGGCAAAAATCTGGCCCCTAGTGTGAGCTGATGTGAGCTTCATAGTAAAGCAATCTCTGACTGCTGGGAGGAAAACAGATGTTGTAGGTCAGGAGGGTCACCTGTTTGAAAGCCTCCTCTAAAAGTCTGGCTGAAAGTTGGCAGCCTTGGATTTGGAGGTTCTCAGAGAGAGGGAGACGGTGATGGACCTGGGAGTCTCTGTGAAGGGAGACAGCCCACATGGCTCACTACTGAGCTTCATATCGGTTGAGTGTGAGTCCTACATGGGGTGTGACAGTAACCACAACATCTGTATCTTCTGGTTTGTCACAGGAGTTGTCTGGCCTGGCAACCTCCAGGCACACGCAGAAAGCATTACAGAAATTGCTTCTCCAGTTCAAACCACTTACAAAAGCCCAGGCTGCAATTAGATAGCTTCATAGCTGTGCAGTCTCCATAAAAAGAGGTAATTTTAATATTTGGTTCCACTTCAAAGCAGTAACTTAAAATTATATATACTCCATTAAAATATAATGTTTTCCCCCAAACTAATCAAATGGCTAAATCAATTGTTGGTGGACTGCCAGTGGCCTGGGGATCAATGGGAATAGAAAATGTATTCTATATTTTCCTTGTTACATGGAGTTAGAACGCATATTTTATTAACGCTCATCCTGTAGAGACCAGATTTGTGTGTTCGCTAAAACAAACAGTGTAGTCCTCAGGGCTTGGTGGGCTGGAGAGTGCGGAGGTGAAGGATGCAGAGGAGGAAGCTGCCTTCCCAGTGCTCCTGGACTGTGATGGGTCATGCCCTGGGCTGGAATCCAGAGCGCTGGCTCCTGCACCTCCCTCCCGCTCCTGAGCAAGTGACTTCGAAATCTGCCCCTTTTCTTCTTAGTCTCCCTGGTTTGTGAAATGAGCAGCTTGAAGATACTGAGAAGGCAAATGGGTTTTGTCCTAACTTAGCTTAGCCTGAAGGCACCATGTAGAGCCTTGCTTGGGGAAGGATTTGGAAACCATACCTGGGTTCACAGGAGGGTAGCATGGTTTGTATTATTTATCAATTTGCCCAGATAGTTGGTTGCACAGTCCATGTGTTTCTTTGATGAAATATCAGAGGCGAACTTACTCTACAAAGAGCAGGGCTTGATTTAGCACCCAGTTCCGGAGATCCCAAGGCTCATATAGCAATCCTCCTGCCTGAGTTGATGGGTGTCTGAACAAGTAGCTCTGAACGGCTTTTTTTTTTTTTTTTAAAGATGAAAGCCCAAGAGGTCAGAGCTAAGAGTCTTACCACTTTCCGCCAGCTAGCCTCTCCCGCCAAGAGACCTCTCCGAAAAAGGACTACTTCCTGTGCCTTTAAATAAGAGTTCTGTTCTGCCTTCTCATTGGTTGTAAATCCAACTACGTGACTGCCTCCTCACTGCCTATCTGTACAGACCTCCAAGTCTTCTATGGTTGGTATTGAGATTAAGGGCGTGTGTCTCCAATGCTGGCTGTATCCTTGAACACACAGAGATCTACCTAGTTCTGCTTACCAAGTGCTGGGATTAAAGGCGTGCACCACCACCGCCCTGGCTTTCGCTATGGCTTGCTAATAGCTCTGACCTCTAGGCAACTTTATTTATTAACATACAAATAAAATCACATTTCAGCACAAATAAAATACCACTATAGGTGTCTCAGTGTGCATACCTAATTCCCTTCTGAGGGCACACTTTCAGGTGACCCAAAAACTTCCCACTCTACTCAGCTCTCCTAGGGTGTTGTACCCTTCCCAGTATCACCGCCTTAGTGACCAAGTTCCCAACCCAAGAACACTTAAACCATAGCAATGGCGAACATTATTTCTCCCTGTCTCTGTGAGGTTATTCCCAAAAAAAACACTAGAAGGTAATCACTAGGCTCAGTGAAGAAAACCCACTGTCACCAATGGGAGCGGGTGTCATCCAAACCACTAAAGGTCTGAGTGAAACAACAAGGTCGGGGGAGGGCAAACTGGCCCCTGTTTGAGCTGCGACATCCAGCCACTCCTTCCTTCGGCCACCAGCACTCCTGCCTCTCCAGCCTTTGAACTCAGATCAAGAAGCACAGTGTCTCTCCTGAGGTCTCGGGTCTTTGAATGACCTCTGAGTGGCATCACTGGTTCTTCTGGTTCTCTATCTGACAGATGATGCTTATATTACATGAGTCCAGTCTGCTTTTCTGAAGAAAGGGAATGGTGTTGTCAGTTAGTAACGTCTGCCGTGGACATAGGTGAAGCCTCCTGAAGGCCAATTCTCCAGAGCAAATGAAGTCACGTTCCTTATGTTCTCACAGGTTGAGGAAGAGACTCATTTTTTTTTTACCCAACAGCCTCTTCTGTGACTTGCAGGATTTTCTCCAGCCCTCTGTGACTTTTCTCCCATCCGTCTCTGTGGCTGACTTTGGCTTGGCTGTGCCTCCTTGAGGACAGGAGTTCATGTTCCATGTCCACAGTGTTAATGACCAAACATTGTAGATGTAAAGCTTTATAACTGTGCCTTCCAGGACCACGGAGAAGTGTGTTTGATTTGAAGATGGACCAGGAGTGACACAGAGCTGATATGGCCACCTCTGGTTACCAGTTTTCATCCATATCAGGGAGAAGCTAATCCAGATGGTGGCTCATTCTCCCCTGTCCTGACATGTCTTCTGTTAGTGCCATTTCCCCCTCAGTACTTACACCGTTTGGTTATAGAGTAGCTGTGACAGCCTACGAACAAAACAGACTTGGAATCCCAGTGGAAGGAAGAGCCCACTGGAATAACAAGAGGGCTTGCGGGCTGCCTCAGGACACAAGAACCAAGAGCTAAAATGAAGTAGTCTTGTGAGTCGGTGCCCTGGTCATGTTAGCTGTTTAAACTATGCATCCTGAGAGAGAGTCCAGTTGGCCAACCTTGAGCTACAATGCCTCTTCTTGGTAGGAGGTATTGGGTGACAGAGATTTGTCCTGACTGTGGGCCTGGCAGGAAAACTCTAGCTACAAATGGCGCCCAACGTGTTGGCAAGAGTTTCCACCTAAAACCTGAGAAAAAAGATACTAAAACGGAGCTAAAAACAGTTCCTAGTTGTCTCTCTCAAGTTAGCGGCAGCCTGCGTGTTTGAGTCACTATGGCGGGTTCCTGGCGTGTGCGCTCGACCTGCAGTATGGCGGGAATGAGGCCTCTGCAAGTGGCACATTAAACTGCGTGGTGGATTTAGCCTTTGCTAGTAGGAAACAAAAAAAAAGAGGTTTCTGGGCTACACGCTGCTTTGATAGAAGCATAGACCCACGAAGACTCCCAGAGCTGGTGGTAAAAGTATCACCACCATGTTGGGAAGCTGAGGTGGGCGGAGCCAGCAGCCATAGTGCCGTTTCAGTCTTAGAATGCTGCAGTTTAAAGCAATAGGCTCAAGGTAATATAAAAAATAAGCCACATAAAGATGGCTACCACACAGAGAATCTGGATTATGTTCTCTTTGATATTCGTAACTGAAGAAAAACATTTGATTACAAAAGCTGTTGAGTTATGCCAAAATGTATATTTTGAAGGTACCTTGACTTCAAAATTTGGATGTAAGGATATGTTGCTTTGGAAAGGAAGCTCTGCTTTTGTTTCCACAGAAAGCCAGAGGCTATGGATTTATTCCAGATTAAGATACATCAGGTTTGACCAGCCAAGACCCCCTGAAAGGTCTCCGATGACACCATGGCCCAAATGATCCAACATCCAGAATGGTTTGAAGGCAACTGGCTCAGACAATACAGCCTCATGGACTACTCCATAATCCTAAAATTTTCTTTGTGTCCCCATAAGATACAGCGCCCCCCCCTCCAGCAGGAAGTAGTAAGAGAAGCTACGCCCAAATTCCCAAATTATATGTAATTTTACTATGTTAATGTTAAAATCTTCCTTTTTGAAAAAAAAGAAAAGGGGAAGTGTTGTGGGATGGTCTGTATGTCAAACATGTTGCTTATTGGTCAATGAATAAAACACTGATTGGCCAGTGGTCAGGCAGGAAGAAGTATAGGCAGGACAAGGAGGAGAGAATTCTGGGAAGTAGAAGGCTGAGGAGACACTGCCAGCTGCCACCATGACAAACAGCATGTGAAGATGCCAGTAAGCCACAAGCCATGTGGCAAGGTATAGATTTATAGAAATGGATTAATTTAAAATATAAGAACAGTTAGCAAGAAGCCTGCCACGGCCATACAGTTTGTAAACAATATAAGTCTCTGTGTTTACTTGGTTGGGTCTGAGTGGCTGTGGGACTGGCGGGTGACAGAGATTTGTCCTGACTGTGGGCCCGGCAGGAAAACTCTAGCTACAAGGTATGACACGTAATTTCCAGACTCACACAGTGGAAGGGGAATAGCCCCACAGAAAAGCACAGTTCAGGTAACAGGAGACAGGAATGCTTGGAGTCAAAGCCGGAGCATATCTGAAGTAGCAGTCTTTCAAGTTCCTCAGTGCTGGCTGCTGGGAATGCCTCCATCCTCACCAAGGGGCTGATGGAAACTGTGACTCTGTGCTTCCTGACCTGGTGGGAAGAGAGGCTGGCCACATCCACTTCATTGGTCCCTGTGGTTTCTGGAAGAGATGGCCTTGGGGCAGATGGCTTCAAACAGCAGAAATTGACCTCCTTACCCCACAGAGATCAGAAGTTCATCAGGAGTAGAGGCTCTTGGGGAGAACTGGGTGTCTGCTTCTTCCTTTGTCAGGTGGTTGTATCACCTTCCTGGAGACATTGCCTTTCTTTGACCTACGTCATTGGGTTGGGATCTTTATGCTAATCTAGGAAGATGCCCTCCTCTTAGCAATCTCATGGTCTTCATACTACAAAAACCCTTTCTCAAACAAGGTGACTGTCAACAATCTAAGAACTAGGACATAACTTCTTGGTCACCACCACTCAACCCACGTCCCCCATGCTGGACATTACTTCTCTCCAGGATCTGACTTCTCCCATGACTGGAGGATTTTCTTCCTCTTTCTAAATTCATGTTGTATATTTCTTATCTGAGGCTGTGTTTTGTTAGGGTTTTTAAGTGTCAAGAGTTCTTTAAATGTACAGAGCATTTTCAAATACAAGATCTGTTTGATTTTATTTATTTTAGTGACACTGTCTTGCTGTGTAGCCCAGGCTGGTCTTGAACCCACAATCCTGCCTCAATCCTTCAAAAGCTGGGATCTCAGGTAACCAGCTAATTAAATTTAGCCTTCACAGTTGCTTCCCATTCCCCAACTCCCAGTGAGCCACAGGCTGGTGACTCAGTAGGACTGCAGTATGGTGGGTCGGAGTTCCCACTAAGGCCTCCCTGGCTCTCACACTTGCAGTCCCCAGTGTAAATGAATTAATTTAAGTTAAAAGAGTTAGTTGGGACAAGCCTACCCCATCTGCAAAGGATGTATACACACCTCCCAAGGAGAGAGCTGAGCCTCAACTAAGGCTAAGAGTCCCATTGGCAGGTGTGAAGGTGAAGACATTACTCCAGAGGTCAAGCCCAGCTGCAGAGCCTGCTGGGTACAGGAACATGAGATCTGAAGGGAGCAGGACTCTGTCCTGCAAAGACTCTCCAGAATGTGTCCTACTCTTCTTAGCCCTGCAGCCACTGTTTATGCCGATTTTTTCATCAATTGTAAACATTGCAGTGGAAAGTGGCCCACCTTGGAAGATGGTCAAATACAGGAATAACATCTACCTTTGCCACTTGCCAGGATGTGGCTCTTGACAAGGTATTTCCCTGAGTCATTGTTGATGGAATAACAAATAATCCTGGCCAGATTATTTCCAGGACTGATGGAGAAGGTGCACTATTGACCATGATCCCCAGGACTGTGCCACCTCTATAGTGTGTGTTGGCATCTCCAAAGCCTGGATCATTTTGGAGATGCAAACTACTAAGGAAATGGCCAGAGTGCATGCAGCACAATGGGGTTTCAAACCCAAGTTTCCACACAAAGTTGCCTTTCCTGGGCAGCTTGTATCTTCTCACACATATCTCCATGTGTTGCCCTGATCATCTACCAATAGGAGCTCTTCCCTCATATAAGCCCCAGAGTCCTTCATGCTGGCATGTCAAGGGTTCTAGTTATATGAGTATCTGCCTACTGGCTAGTGGCATGTGGCACAGAGGAATCAAACTCCTTGTCAGAAGTCAGGACCTACCACGGCTTCCTGTGTGATCATGTGATGACATGTCACATCTCCCTAAGCTTCAGTCTAGAAGTTATCAATTCTCCAGCAGTCTACCTAGCTGTAACCTATAACCTTCTCAGTGACTACATCTCCTCTTTTCGTTGGGACACATTGATGATAGGTGTAAAAAGATCCAGAACACTCAGGAATTCACTATTGCATAATCACTTGAAAGTATAGACTTTGGTGGCCAAGAATCTAAGGGTTCAAGGCCTAGCCCAGCTTTCCCTTGTTGAACTCTGTGCAAGGGACTGAGTATTCTTGGTATCCACTCCAAATCTGTAAGTTGAAATTTTCATCCTTCGTGTAATGTATCTTCGAGAAGTGATGAAGTAATGAAAGGAGAGTCCTCATGGAAGATGTACTAAAAGAAAGAGGTTTAGTTAGCTTCACAGTTTGAGGGCTCAAGGATGAGGTGTCAGAAATGGCTGGACCGTGATGTCACCATGGATTCAGATAGATGATGTCATAGTCTGAGCATGTGAATGGGAGAAATCACCTGGTAAGACTGGAAGTTAGGGAGTGGAAAGAGGTCGCTTTACCCCTTTAAACAACTCACCATTGAGGCTGACCACACTGGCATAGCGATCTCAGACTTGCAGCCTCCCACTGCAAGTGGGAGGGAGAATTATCTCTTGTTTAAGCACCCTATTCTTTGATGCTTTGTTACAGCAGCAGGGGCTGACTCTGCGTGGAAGAAAGTTTCTTTACCTCTCTTCTAAGTTTGCTTGAATGTCAAAAGAGCGTAGTAAAAGCACTCAGTCCTACTGTTGCAAATATTAAACAAGTTATTGTAGGGAAAGAGCTGGAAGCACCGCCTGGCGCCAAGAAGTGCTCAGTAAATATTAGCTGTGTGCCAGGAGCCGTGGTTATCATAAAAGCCTGTGTTTTTGCATGGCAGACGGCGAGAAGGGCCTCTAAACACAGCCTGGGGACAGCGGGGTTGAATGGCACTCAGTACAGATTCACAGTGTCTTATAGATTGTCAGGGAGGTAGGGCACCAGAGGAGGGCAGCCTTTAGAGTGGGGAAGGCTGACAGGGATGGTTCAACTAGGGAACAGTGTGGTGTAGCAAGCTTTTTCTCCGGCCACCAGCTCACAAATAACGACACGGAAACTTATTATTAATTATGAAAGCTTCATCTTTAGCTTAGGCTGGTCTCACCTAGCCCTTAATTAACTTAAATTAACCTATTTGTATTAATCTACATTCTGCCATGTGGCATTACCTCTCTTTCATCTCGCACCTCCTGTTTCCTCTCCACATCTGGTTCATGTCTCCACCTTTCTTCCTCCCAGAGTCCTCTCTGTTTCTGGAAGTTCCACCTAACCTCTTCCTGCCTAGCTATTGGCTGCTCAGCTCTTTATTACACCACTCATAGAAACACATTTTCATACAGTGTACAAATACCCTACAACAGTGTGGATTAAGGGCAGTGAATCCCGTTCAGAGTAACAGGGGAAATAAACCAGGCACAGCTTTCCTTGGCATTCAGCTCCTTAGTCTTCCACTGATTTGTAAGAGTGTAAGGTGAATGTGGCCACTCCGTATCATAACTGAGAATCCGGGCACTGTCAGCCTCAAGCCATGTGATCCTGACCACGTTATTCCCTAAGATTGATAAGCAGGGATAATAATAACCATCTAATCCTCCTCCTAGGGCTATTTTAAAGATTGATCTAGTGACTGCAAAGTAAGTCGGCCCTTGATAAAGAAGGGTCAACCGCTGCTCTCTTTATAACACGTGACTTTTCATTGGGAAGTGTGGGGACTCCATGTGAGAAATATATCTCCTGTCAGAGAATTGCACAACACCCCAAAGAGAAAGGATCTGTACTGCACCCTGATTCTCCAAACTGTGGGATGGTCCTGCCCAGGAATAAGCATTCAAAGTAGGGCCATGCTCCCACACAAGCCTGCAAACACTGAGGTCTAGACTACTACAAAGGTGAGGGTGGGTAGGAACTTCTACGGCAATTACCCACAGCTGTGGCATCTAAAGTCTACTTAGAGTCATCACATCACACAGACCAGTTTTGTTACTGTTGGACTTGTAAACCGCAGATGACCCAAGCCCACACCATACATGTTGTAGGTCCATGTGTCAACCTGTGATAGACTAGAAATCGTTTCTTAATGGCTCTTTCCACAGATAGTTTTAGAAACAGCTTCTTAAAGGAAGGTAGAGATTTTTAAATATTGAATGAGTAGATACTATCACTCGTCCATTAGAAAAAGAAAGCTTTCTGAGTGAGTTCAACACGAGGATTCAGTTGAGGGGATACCATGAGTAATGAAAGATCTAGGGAGAACAGACAAGGGTCAGTACTCTAACCCATCTGACCCATGAAGGAATTTCCTTCCAGGAAGGATGTTCTATAGTGCCCAGACAAGAAGGGCTGAAATGGGTTGTGGTGAAACCAAAACTCCAGACTCAGAGTTGTCTAGAAGGAGGTAGACCAAAGGCTCAAGGCTGCTCAGCCGTGGGAACCATGGGAAAGAACTCCCTTCTACCAAGGAAGCAAAGGAGATAAAGAGTGAAAAAGAGAAACACCTTGTCTGCCCCCCTTTTTCTGTTCCCCCCCCCGGTCATCTGTGGGTGCCAGCTGCCAAGAGAGTCTGGGAACAGAGAGCATTGGCCTGAGAGCTAACACACCAGGGGCATGCTGTCTTCCATGGAGCTCATAGCTGGGCAGCCCCAGCTTTAGATCTAGGTCACTCTAGTCAACTTTGAATGTTTGGTGGTGGTGTTAGCTTGAGCAAAACCATACCCCCTCCTTTCTCCATTCACATTCCCAGGAGCCTCTGCTGCACTTTCAGGTCCTGTGTGATCATTTGCCCTCCCCTCCCTTTCTCGGCACCTCGTTCCTATCCAGCTCCATGTCTATCTCACTCTCACAAACACGTGTTCACATACATACACGCATTAAAAGTTAGGTTCCATGGGAGAGAGAATGTGAGGAACGTGTGACGTCGGTCTCTCTGTGAGTGTAGCACCTCACTTAATGTAACACTTCCCAACTCCATCCATCTTCCTGCATGTTTCCTTTGCCTTAAGAGCTGAGTGAAATTTCATTGTGTGTGTATGTCACGCTTTCATTATCCATTCTTCTCTTGATGGAAGTCCAGACTGGGTCCATCGGCTAGCTAGTGTCAGCAGAACAGCGAGAAACACGGATGTTCCAGGATCTCTGCAGTAGGATAGAAAATGCTTCGGTCTATGCTCAGAGATGGATTATGTTAGTTTAGTTCTATTTTCATTCTCTGAAGCACCTCCATACTGATTTCCATAGCAACTGTGCTAATTCACTCTCCCCAGCAATGAACAAAGGTTCCTCTCCTCACAGCCTCTTCAGCCCTGGCTGCCACTTGTGTTCCTGTTCATACCCATTCCGACTAAGGTGAGTTTTAATTCATATTTTCCTAAAGGCTAAGGATATTGAACATTAAAAAAAAAAAATCTAAAGCCAGGTGGTGGTGGTGCATGCCTTTAATTCCAGCACTTGGGAGGCAGAGGCAGGTGGATCTCTGTGCGTTTGAGGCCAACCTGGGCTACAGAGTGAGTTCTGGGAAAGGCTCCAAAGCTACACAGAGAAACCCTGTCTCAAAACAAAACAAAATAAAACAAATCTATTGATCATTTGTACATTCTGAGAACTGTCTATTCATTTCATTAGTATATTCATTGACTGATAGTTTTATGGTTTAGGTACTCAATTAGAATTTTTATTATGTTCTATTTGTTTATTGGGGGAGGCTCACATGGCCTGGTGCATGTGTGGAAGTCAAGGTGTAACTTATAGAAGTTGGTCCTCTCCTCCACCATGTAAGTCTAGAGGACTGAACAAGTCATCAGCCTTGGCAGCAAGTGCCTTTACCTGCTGAGCCCTGTCACTGGGTCTTGGTGTTAAATATTCACAGTTCTTTCTACATTCTAAATACCAGCTACTGTCTAATAAGGTAGAGCTGGCAAAGACTTTCGCCCATTCTGTAGGCTTCTGTTGCCACATGGCTACTTTTCCTTGTTCTGCAGAAATTTTAACTTCATGTGACCCATTTGTCAATCCTTGGGACTACTTCCTTTGCTATGGAGTCCTCCT
>CABHPH010000244.1:21377-67917 GCA_902168325.1 Peromyscus nudipes
AGAGAGAGAGAGAGAGAGAGAGAGAGAGAGAGAGAGAGAGAGAGAATCCACCAATATAGCACTCACTGGGACTCCTAGAGCTTGGGATGGGAGATAGCCCAAAGGGCAGGGTTAAGGAGTTATATTAAATCCTGTTTCTGCAGTGTTTCCCCTCCAACCTTTCTTTTATGGAATAAGCTTGAAGCAGGAAAAAAAAGCCATGAAGGTCTCGGTGCCCTCCATTTTTTATAGAGAGGATTTAGGAGAATTTCTTAGGAAACGAGGAAGAACTCTAGGGAAAAGTTAAAGTGGAAAAAAAAAAAAAGCCGGGAGGTTGAGAGACTAGAACACTTGTAAAAAGAACCTGCCGGACGGGGATGCAGGGAGAAAATGGATATTAATGAAACATCATGAGAGAATTAAGACAGCCAAGTGCTCTCAGATGTCTGTGGGGACGGCTCCTTGCACTGGCTTTTTGGAAAAAGTTAACATGTAAAAAGTTCCTCATAAAACAAGTATTCTAAGAATTTCAGCTTGGAGACATTCCTGGCTAGCATCGCTCCTGCAGTTGGGAATAGCTTTGATTAAGTCCTGCTGGTAATTAGGGTGCAGTGTGTTTGTGCCAAGTGCTCCCAAAGGCAGCATGAAGGGGCACCCAAGGGAGAGCCCTCACCTCTCCCTCCTGCCTAGGGAGCAAGTAAGCCAAAGGTAATGTCTGGCTTTAAACAGCAGGTCGGTCTGTTCTTAAACATGCTCACATCACCTGCAAGTCTCGCCAAATCCACCTGTGTGTGACCACAGAGTAACAGGTAGAGTGTGTCATCAGCACATGCCCCCTGCGCCTGAGGCCAGCCTCTCCCTTCCTACAGGCAAGCTCTGTCAGCCATCTCCACATCATCGGATCCCACTCTTGGACAGTCACTTCACTAAAGCTGAGCCAATCGGATTCTCTCCTCTCAGCATCTGGAGCTGGCATTTGCAGATGTTCTCGTAGTCAGTCTCAACTTCCCGCTTGTCCTGTGGAAAGCTGGTTGCCTGCCACTGACATGCAGCTTACAGGAAAAGAATGATGAGGAAAATGCAGAGCAAAGAAGAGGCCCAAGGCTGCCAGGCTAAAAGGGAACAGGAAACAGGCCCTGGTCCAGTCCCTTTGGAGGTTCCCAGTTTCATATGTTTTTCCCTTGGGTAAATTTGAGAGGTTTGCTACAAAAACAACATTATGAGAAAATGATGGCGGTCGCATCATGGCCCTAAACAGTCCTGGCGCCTGGCTTACATTTCTATATTACTATTCATCATCAAAAGAAGTTGGGACAGGAACTCAATCAGGGCAGAAATCTGGAGAAAGGAGCTGATGCAGAGGCCATGGATGGGTGCTGCCTACTGGCTTGCTCCTCATGGCTTGTTCAGTCTGCTTTCTTATAGAACGCAGGACCACCAGCCCAGGGAGACTGGTTAGAGCATTGTTTTAAGTGTCCACTTCAACTTACATCATGTTTCCTAATCCTTGTCTAATGTTGGATTGCCTGCATTCCTTCTGAAAAGCATATTGAAACTGAATCTTCACTGCAACATGTTGGGAAGTGGAGTCTGAAGGAGATGAGTGGGTTGTGAGGGCTCCATCCTCAGGGATGGAGTTAGTGCCATATGAAAGGGCTGGCAGGAGCTAGTTACACTCTTTTGCCTTTCTGCTACACAGGGATGCTATGTTCAAGGGGCCATCTTGGAAGCAGAGATCAGATCCTGGACTCTGTAGCCTCCAAAACTGTAATTTAACTTCATGCTGTTGATAAATGACTTAGGCTGATGTTTTGACAGCAGACATAGACTCAAACACTCCCACCTGGACCTTCCAAAAGAGAAGGGGGTGGATGTGCCCTGTGTGTTTGTAACTCTTCTCAGTGCTGTGACCAAATGCCTGAACAAAACCAACTAAGGGAGGAGGTGTTGGTTTCAGCTCACGATTTGAGGGGACACAGTCCACCATGGCAGGGACGGCATGCTGACAGGAGCTTCTGGTAGCTTCCACACTGAATCTGCAGTCAGGAAGCGAGGAGAGATGAATGATGGCATCGGCTTGCTTTCTTCTCTTATGCAGTCCAGGACCTCAGGCAGTGGGAGAGTGTCATCCACATCCAGAGTGGGTCTTCTCTGTTCAGTTAAACCTTTCTGGAGACACCGTCATAGACTCCCCCAGAGCTGTGTCTCCATGGTGATTCTAAACCCTGTCAAGTTGAGAGTGATGAAAATTAACCATCACACTATGTGATTTGTCACGATCAAAAGTAGCCCTTGTCCACATGCCTCATATTCAGACATTTTATTCAGTAAGTCGACACCGGATGCTCCTTGGGGAAAGAAAGAGCCCTGTTAGACAAGACAAGCCTAGAGTCCACCCTGTGGCTACATTCAACAGCATCTAGCTATCTCTGGTTGCCTATAGTTTATCCTGGATACCAACTTAGCATCCACATGGACCGGAGACCTGTGACCCAGGATCACTCCTGTACTATGCCATCAGGAAAGTGTGGTCCCTTCCAGTGGCTTAAAATGACTTCCAATAAGGTTCTCCCTATAAATACAGTGTAGAATTGTTTGAGAACTTTCTGGAAAAGAGCTGGGCCATGGTCCTGACCAGCTAAATCTGAGTCTGGGTTTGGAGTTTGGACTTTGTCTTAGTTCGGGTTTCTAAGGCTGTGATGAAACACCATGACCAAAAGTCAAGGAGGGGAGGAAAGGGTTTATTTGGTTTACACTTCTATATTACTATTCGTCATCAAAGGTAGTCAGGGTAGGAACTCAACTAGGGCAGAAATCTGGAGGCAGGAGCTGATGCAGAGGCCATGGAGGGTTGCTGCTTACCGGCTTGCTCCCCATGGCTTGCTCAGCCTGCTTTCTTGTAGACCAGGACCACCAGCCTAGGGATGGTCCTCCCCACATCAATCACTAAAGAAAATTCCTCACAGCTGGATCTTATGGAGTCATCTTCTCAGTCAAGGCTCCCTTTTTTCAGATAACTCTAGCTTGTGTCAAGTTAACATAAGACTAGCCAGCACAGGCTTTATTCTTTTTTAAAAGATGCTGATATTATCCAGGCATTATACTGCATGTCTGTAAGTCTAGCATTTGGGTGTCAGAGGCAGAAGAATGGCAGCCTGGGCTACATAGTGAGACCCTGCTTCAAAACAAAAGAAAGTGAACATCAAAATCCAAACTAATAAAAATGCTAAGGTGCCACCAGGATTGAAAACCACTGAGTTGGGTGAACTGATGAATTGCTTATTCATGCTTTTTGAAAAGATCTGAAGCTGAACCAGAGAATGCTGGATCTTCACAGCTGAGCACTGAGAATGAACTGAATTGCCTTCCTAGGCTGAGTCTGAAAAGCAGGTTGAGCTGGGACAAGCCTTGAGTACAGATATTTCTTGTGATTGCTGAGGTCACACCAGCCTGGACAATATGAAATCCAGCAATCATTGTTTATTGCTCATTTGGACCCAATGTGGAGATTTATGAATATTCCCAAACTATATGGAAATCGCATGGTTCAATAACAGAAAATGTAAATTAGATTACCAAGGAACCTTCTGACCTATTCAAGAGAATCAGCCATACACAAAGACATGGATGCACACACACATGCACACGCACACACACATGCACACATATCAATGGTGGTTTGTTAATGATACATTGGATTTTTAAAGTGTATCTGTGGGGATCTCTATGTGTTCCTGGCATATGTCGAAGGCTCAATAAATATTTGTTGAGTTCATGAATAAATAAACATATTATCACTGTAGAATTCACCACATGCTCTGTGGATTATAGGGAAAATTCAAAGAAATGTTATATTTTGAGGTCCAAACCAAAAAAAAAAAAATAAGCAGAGTTGCCTCCATCCAGACCTGGGGGACCAGAGGTCAGAATTACGCATTGATTTGGGCTCTGCAGTTCCCACTGGCTTTGCCGTCAAGATTCTCAAGTTTTAAGTGGGCCCTGCTGTCTACTCTAGCATGGCCCATCCTGCCTGGTGTTGGGCCAGCAGTCCCATGCCCATTCATTTCTCCCGTGGGCTTTGCTCTTCCAGCTCAGGGGTCTCAGACTTGCCAAAGGAGACATCAGCAAGAGTTGAGAAGTGGGAGTTGACAGTCCCAAGACACTGGGGTGCTCCCAGTGTCCACAAGGCAGCTGAGGTTACTGTTCAGGTATTGTACTACCGTTGATCAAGTACCTGCTGTTTTTAATACTGAAAATAATGAATTAAAATGGGTTCTCCCTGCTGTTTTACCAAAGCCCATGTCCTCTCTG
Organism: Peromyscus nudipes; assembly: GCA_902168325.1. Classification (NCBI taxonomy): domain Eukaryota; kingdom Metazoa; phylum Chordata; class Mammalia; order Rodentia; family Cricetidae; genus Peromyscus; species Peromyscus nudipes. The sequence goes on from CABHPH010000244.1 coordinate 25,668, forward strand.
ATTCATTTCTCAGGGGCAAATGTCCAGTTTGGAAAGAGCATGGCATGGCATATATAAAGGAAGGCAGCTGGAACAGGAAAGGGCCTGGAGGACTGGGGTGATTGTCCCCAAGAAGAGGGGCTGAGAAGAAGACATGACATCTATCATTAGACATCTGAAGGGGAGCTAGAAATATGGATCAACTGGGTTTTCCATCTTGATCAACATTTAGATAAATATCAGTCTTCCCACCCCAGGGGTCCAGGTACCCGTCCTTTGAAAGGGCAGAGGTGACTGTCTTCTAGCTGTCCCACCAGCCATGTCTACAAGCTGTGTCTGTTGCTTTTTGTTGAGACAGAATCTCACTCCGTAGTTCTGACTGGCCTTGAGTGAGTCATCCTCCTGCCTCAGCTTCTGAGACCAGCGATTACAGGTGTGTGACACCAAGCCTGACCTCAATCTGTGATTTGTGTCACAGAAAATAGTACTTATTTTCATGTTTCAGCTTTAAATGTTGTACTCAGAACTGCGTGTCTTCACACCATTTTCATACCTCCCTTCCCCACCTCCGCCGAATCAGATGCACCTGCCTAGCCTGCTTCCCCATCCCTCTACAAGTGGGTCTTTTACATCTGCAGTTCATAAGGATGAGGTAGATGGAGACAGGTTTTGGCATGGGAAGGGAGGTTTGCTGAATGTCTAAGCCAGTCACAAGACAGGTTGAGTTTAAAGACAGTGAACCCCAGGACCTTAAGCTTCTTCAGGAGGCTTCCTGACAGTGGTGCTACTGATTTCTCATCCATAATCTAGATGATAATGATGATGATGATGATGGTGGTGGTGGTGGTGGGGTGGGGGTGGTGGTGGTGGTGGTGATGGTGATAATGATAAATAACAGTAACAACACATATAAATTTGATATAACCCAATTTTTGAAGACTTGCTAATTTTTATTTTGTGTGTGTGTGTGTCTGTGTGTCTGTGTGTCTGTGTCTGTGTGCCTGTTTGTGTGTATGTACCTTGTTTGTGAAGATGTCCACAGAGGCCAGATAGGGCACCAGATCTCCTTGAACTGAATCAATAGGCAGTTGTGAGCCACCTGGTACCAGTGTTAGGAACCATATCCAGGCTGTATATAAAAGTAGCAAGTTCCTTAAGCCACTGAACCATCTATCATCATATTTGTTAAAAACAGGAAATTGAAACTGGTTTTGTTGCCAATATCAAAATAAAAGAAAATGAAATTGCAAATGCTTGGACACTGGCAGGGGCTTCTCTATCTGCTATGCCTCTTAGTAGATATCCCAGTTCAGGAACCAGTGGGCATGTTATGGGAAGATAGTATTTTCTCTAACTGCTCTTTGCCTTGCTAGAGGACTGACTGCTGTGGGATGGTCTGTATGTCAAATTGCTCTGATTGGTCAATAAATAAAACACTGATTGGCCAGTGGCCAGGCAGGAAGTAGGCAGGACAAGGAGAGAGGAGAATTCTGGGAAGTGGAAGGCTGAGTGAGGGAGTCACTGCCAGCTGCCACCATGAGAAGCAGCATGTGAAGATGCCGGTAAGCCACAAACCACGTGGCAAGGTATAGATTTATAGAAACGGATTAATTTAAGATATAAGAACAGTTAGCAAGAAGTCTGCCATGGCCATACAGTTTGTAAGCAATATAAGTCTCTGTGTTTACTTGGTTGGGTCTGGGCGGCTGTGGGACTGGCGGGTGACACAGATTTGTCCTGACTGTGGGCCAGGCAGGAAAACTCTAGCTACAACTGACTTTGGTCATCCACAAGTGGTGATAGCTTGCACACTGTCAATAAAACTTTTGAAGGCACATAGAGACCATTCTGAGGTTTCAAGTCTCCAAAGGAGCAGATGGAGAAGGTGGCAGCATCCTCCATTCCCCCGCCCATATGAGACGCCACAGGGACAGGCCACAGGGGATTCTTCTGTCACTTTGGAGTCTAGTTTGACAAACTTAGAGTGTGACAGTTTGGAACACTTAGAGGTCTCAATGCCCTCCATTGAGAGGGTGACTGGCCCTTCTGCCCCCTCTGCTTGTCACACCATGTACCTATCACCATCCGGAAAAGTTCCAGATCGTCTCTCTGCTTTAGTTTCCCACCTTCAGCCAGAGTTTGCCCACAGGCTGACCTCAGTGCTTTTGGTTTGATTAGTAGCCAGATGTTCTTATTTTAAATTTGTAATTCAAAGCCTCCTTACAAGAAACAAAAGAACAGGGTGTTTTATGTGAAGAGAGATTTTTCTGCTTCTCCGTAAACTGGGATCCGGAGTCATGGGCCTGCACCTTGTGGGTGCTGGCAACCTGGGGTGTTGCTATATTACGATGACTGGCTCATCCTCAGGGTTGCCCAGCATGGCTGTCATCATCTGTCCCCTAACTTTGGTTTGCCATCTCCAGGAGTCAGAATGTTGTAGCATGACTCTTAAAAGTTCTTATTTATAAAATCAAACCCGGAGCCAAGTATTGGGGTGAACACTGGAAGGTTAGAGAGACAGAATAAGCCACAGCTATCTCACCTCGCTGAATCCTCAGCTGGTCTTGTTTCCTCAGACTGGATGCCCCGAGCCCTCATCCAGAATGGGTCTCAGCTGAACTGCTGCTAGAAGCCTGAAAGCTTAACCAGCCACATGCTTCTCCAGGCCAAAGGCCTCTCCAGGGCAAATGCCTCTAGTTTCTGGTCCTCATGCTTTATATACCTTTCTGCTTTCTACCACCACTCCCTGGGATTAAAGGTGTGGCTTTCTGGGATTAAAGGTGTGTATCACCGTGCCTGGCCGTTTCCAATGTGGCCTTGAACTCACAGAGATCCAGAGGGATTTCTGTCTCTGGAATGCTAGGATTAAAGGCGTATGCTACCACTGCCTAACCTCTATGTTTAATATTGTGGCTGTCCTGTTCTCTGACCCCAGATAAGTTTATTAGCATACACAATATTTTGGGGAACACAATACCACAGAATGTGTCAGATGGCTTTCTTGGTAGGTGATTCTAATAAACCCTTGTGCAAATTGGTCCATTAGGCAGGAAGGAAAATAAATAGCAGAGGGCATAGAAAGAACACATTCCTGTGATGACAGCCGGAGTGTAACCCTACTGATAGCACCGTGAGAGCCAGGGTGGGATGTGTCTGCATTTGTCCCTCCTGAGAGCCAAGAGAATGGGTAGAGGCACACCAGCCCCTTCTCACCTATCTCTTTGGCCTGCTCAAGCAGAAGGACCTAGTGGCTGTTCAGGAAAGGTCAGAGGGCACTGGAATGACTAGGCTTGTCCAGGGTTGAGCTGCCCTTCATACCTCTGTGAAATCTTTGACACTGTTACATTATTGTCCTTATGCCAGCATCGGCCACTCCTGTACAGTATTGTGTTGGGATCATGGTTTCTTCTTCAGAGGTCTGGGGACAGGTAGACACCAGCAAGTCACTCATTGCTTAAGAAAGCAAACCACATTGCATGGCTATGGGGTCTGGTATTCCCAAATCTTCAGATGGAATGGAGTTTCCCTTGAAACACAGCCAGGGTTCCTGGGCCCATCTGACTTATTTCTTCTGGAGCATTTAAATCCTCAAGTCTTTTGTACCATTGGTGGGTTCTAAGCTTAAACAGCCAACTGGTTGTGATGGCATTGTGGGAGGGACCAGCTGGAGGAGAGGAGTTAGTATTCCTGCCCTTAATCAAACCTCCAGATCATAATCCAACCTGGGGCCTTCTTCAGCACTGATATGGCCGCCAACCGGCTCTGCCCAGCAAATAGAAAACAGCAGAACAAGGTGACGGTCCTATCCTGCCTCATGATGACACTTCCTGGGACTCTAGGGCTGTCCATCTGTGCAATAAAAGGGAAGTTCTTGGGCAGGCAGGTGAGTTAGTCTTTCCAAGAGACCAAATTCAGACCAAGGTGATGCCCCACCAATAATGGCTACAGTTGTTCTCAAGTTGGAGGCCTGTTCACAGCTCTCTGTCCAAGTAGCTTCAGTTTGAGACTTTTCAACTTTCAGAACCATGCTCTCCGTCCATGCCTGTTGGATTTGCTTTCTTTCATGTCTTTGAATGTGAGAACTATGGGTGGTCAGGCCTGAGCGCAGCCCCTTCAGGATCAAGTGAGCATTTCAGGATCTTCCTCATCTTGATCCCTTTCCCACATACTAAGGATTCCTGCTGTAGGTGGCATGGCATTACACTGAGCAGTAGTGGGGTACTGGGACCAGAGATGGACTCAAGAATATGGAGTTAAATGTATGGCTTTATGGTACATTACAAGAAGTCCATGAGCCACCGTGTACCAGCCAAGAAAGCCACTGGCTTCCCTCTGCCCTTACCTCCTTGTAAAAAAAAGTGTAAATTAACATAGCACCTACCTTAGTGAGTTACTGTAATGAAGTAAATGAATGAAAATAAATTTACAACAATTTATTCTAAAGTGAGATAATTTTTTAAAGCACTCCTTGCCAGGCACAAAATGAGAGTTCAATAAATGAGAAACTTTTTTTTTTACCATCATCAGTGTCATCCCCATCATCACCATTGTCACCATCACCACCATCTCCATCACCACCACCATCACTACCATCTCCATCACCACCACCATCACTACCACCACCATCACCATCATCATCACTACCACCATCACCACCACCACCTCCATCACCATCTCCACCACCATCACCACCACCATCTCCATCACCATCTCCACCACCATCACCACCACCATCACCACCATCACCACCACCACCTCCATCACCATCTCCACCACCATCTCCACCACCATCTCCACCACCATCTCCACCACCATCACCACCACCATCACCACCACCATCAACACCACCATCTCCATCACCATCTCCATCAACACCACCATCTCCACCATCTCCATCTTCATCATCATCATCATCATCATCATCATCATCATCATCAGATATGTGATTATCCTTGCTATTCTTCTCATCTCTGTGACAAATACCTGACACAGACAACTTAATGGAGGAAGGATGGATTTTTATCTCATGATTTAGAAGCTTCAGCCCATAGTTCTTAGCTCTGTGGAGTCTGGGCCCATGGTGAGGGAGACCATCATGGCAACAGGAGCATGTGTCAGAGACTGTTCACCTCCTGGTGGACAGGAAGCAGAGAAGGGGAATGCAAAAAGGTGTCAGAGCAAGATATTGGCCCCAAAGGTCAGATTGAGTGCCCTAATTTCCCTAGCTAGGCCTCACTTCCCACTTCTCCCTACCTCCTAATAAAGAATGCCATCACATCATACATTCATCAAGGGATTAATCCATTGATTAGAATATAATCACACCCCCAAAACCCATAAGCTGGCTAACGTCCTACATATGAGCCTGTGTTAAATGTGGCTCATATTCAGACTATAGCAGTCATCAATGTCACCACTACTGCCATTATCACCAACATCAGTATAGTCATCATCATCATCATCATCTTCACCACCATCACTATCATCATCGTTACTATCTTTGTCACCATTGTCATCATCAGTATTCTGATCATAATCATCATTCTCGTCATTGATGTTATCATCAGCATCACGATCATCATAATAGTCATAGTCATCATTTTCATCATAGTCATCATCACCATCATCATCATCATAGTCACCATCATCATCATAGTCATCATCACCATCATCACCATCATCATCATCATCATCATCACCATCATCATAGTCATGATCATCATCATCATCATCATAGTCATCATCATCATCATAGTCATCATCATCATAGTCATGACCATCACCACCATCATTGTCATCATCACCCCAAACTGAAATTCTAGGAATACCAGCACTGAGCTTTCCTAAGAGGGCAGGACCCCATCCATTGAGAAGGCTCAAAGGAAACCTGAAACAATGAGGACTTGAAGATGTGTGTGGAAAAGTTGAAAGAATTTGGATGAGTAATGGAGTCACAGGGTCATAGCAAGTCTGAGGAGAAAGAAGGGTTTTAGAAGTAAGGTAAGGTACAGATGAGATGGTCATGGATATTTAGTGCAAAGAGCAAATTTAGCTGGAATGAGTTAGACTGAAGGGGTCATGAGCTGGGAGATATAGGAATGGCTAGTCCTGGTTACCAGGAGCTGGGTAGGGGGCAGTCCATGTAGTCTCTACTCAGACCTGTGTGATCTGAGCAAGGACTACACATGCTTAAGAGGAGCAGTCTGCTTACAAGGGGAAGTCAGGTTCCCAGGTGAGGAGATTCTCCTACAGGCTTAATGAAATGGTCTTCACAACCATATGCCTGGATGCTCCATTTGTCAAATTACATCCTTTACTTCAACAGCAAAGCCAAAGCCCTGTGACAGGAGCTTGGAACAGGCTGGGTAGCCACACTTTATTGGACAGTATTGAATTTGTTCAGACCCCTGCAATTTCGCTGGAAAAGGCCATGAATATGAGGTCAATTTAGCCTCCAACCCAGAGCCACAAAGTAGATAACCAGCTGCTGCAGTCTGTGGGGGAGATGAACTATTCTGTGGAGCTGTTCAATAAGTCAGCCATTAGCAGGGAAAGTGCTTACATGCACTTAAAAAAAATTAAACAACAAAATAAGAGCGGTTGATTGACAAGGCATCAATAAAGTTGTGCGGGTGCACTGTTGACCCCTCCCTCCACGTGCTCCTGCCAATCTGTGTTTATTAGAAATCAGTTCCTATAACTAGCTGGTGGCAGAGAAAGTAGGAGGGTAGGGATACTCCTCAACCATGCACTTGTGAAGTGCTAACTCGTTAATTTGTGGCTCTTGGTTCAATTTCGCTGTCATCTATTGCAGCTGAAATGTGGGGACGGTGTTAGGAAGAGGGTAATCATTTCACAACTTAGACCTTTAAGGCAGAACTGCTTGTTCCAGGCCCCGCATCTAGTCTTCCTTTCTGCTGACCAACTGAATCCTAATTTGTTTTCAGGGTAGCCACGTGTTGTACTAAAAATTAGTGGTCTTCCTAGTCTTTCCTGTTTAAGAGAAAGCATACTAATTTTTAATCAAATGCTTTAGAATACACAGGTAATGCAAATTATCAAAACTTGATATAGCCTATAAATATAACAGTTTATTTTTCCTCTTTTAAAAAATATTTGATTGAAAAAGAATTGCATTACTTTCCCCTCTCCTTTCTCCCCTCCATCCCCCCCTCCAGGTACTCCCTCTCTCAACTCAAAATCCTTCCATATCCCCCACTCTCAAGTTGACAGCCTCTTTTTCTTTGATTATTATCGGCATGTGTGTGTGTGCACATATATAAAATACAGCCTGCTGTGTCTGTTTTTGTTGTTTGTATATACATGGTTTCAGTGCTGAGCACTCTGCATTGAACAGCCAATAAAGGGGCGCATTCTTGGGAGAAGGTAATTCTGCTCTTAGCAGTCAGTAGTTAACTATAGTTCTTTCTCTAAAAGGGGAGACCCCCTGAAAATTTCCCCTTCCACACTATTGTGCCTATTGATATTTCCATTATTCCTTTCTGATCTATACAGCCATTTCTAGGGAAAATGCTTTCATACAGACTTCCTGGTGTGCTGACGTTTACATTCTTTCTTCCTCCTCTTCCTCAAAGCATGACTGTTGATGCCACTCTGCCAAATAAGACAAAAGTTGAGTTTTCAGAGGAAAAAAATATTGCCCTGATAACGTGCATGACATTTTTCGCTTTCTCCTTTGTGTTTTCTGCATGTTTGGGATGTGGATATAAGTCTAGAGGCACAGTGGTCATACTGTGACATGAGGTGACAAGCTAGAGGATGACCATTGTTATGCCAAGCACACTGAAGCAGAAAAATTAAACTTGGGGGTGTTGCTGGGATTAACTCCAAGCTGCCCATTTATAGACTGTGCTGTGTGACAAAAGTAAGTCCACATGTCCTTAAGGGATTTTAGAGTTGTCTGCCAATTGTAGCTGACCATCCTTAATACACACACATTCCAGAATGTCCTCTCAAACTAGTGTTGCCTGAAGATATTTGCCTAGCACTGGACATTGAATATTGTCTATTTAAGAGTACACTGTCATACATAGCACTCATAATTTCAGCCCTCAGAAGACTGAGGCACAAGGACCATGAGTTCTAGGCCTGCCTGAGCTACATAGTGAGACCCTGCATCAAAAAACGAACAAACCAAACCAAAACCAAAACAAAAACAAAACCCAAAACCAAGTGCTTGTGTTATCATTAAGGAGTTCCTGTAGACGTGTTTAAACACAGACCCCAGCTGGTGGGGAGGTTGTAGAACCTTCGGGCACGTGGCCTAGCTAGAAGATGTGGGTCACCTGGGGTGAGAGATGATGTCCGCTTCTGATTCCTGCCTGAGCACTCTGCCTCCTGATCTACCATAATGTCAGAAACTTCCCTACTCATTTCTGCCTGGGGACTCTGTTCTCCAGCTAATTGTCCTGGAAAGCTGTTATTTGTCTCTCACCCTCAAACTTGTGTTGAAATGCAACTATCCTTGCAGGCAGGGCCTAGGACAGGTTGGGCCCATGGGTGGTGATGATCTCTTGAGTGAGTTAATGTCTGTCTCCAGAAATGGGGTGACTGTCCTGGGGTCTAGCCCCTTTATCTGTCTTTCAGAAGCACTTGTAGGTCTATCCACCTGGTCTCCAAGGGAAGCCACTGTTGTGCTGTTATTCATGCTCCAGGGCTCTCTGCTGGGTCAAGCTGAAGCTAGACTCCTGATGAGGTGGAGTTCTTGCCTGGCTCCCTCCCATGTTCTATTTCATTTCCCTTCTTTTTCTGCTGAGAAAAAAGACCATCCAATCCCTTGACTCTGACCCAGACTCTGCTCAGGGCAGCTGCCCGACAGTATCTTGAAATAATCTTGTTTAGCTTCTGTTTTTATGAATCCACCTCCCCACCAAACCAATCCCAACCCATGCTGGATTCTCATTCCCACAATGACATGCTGCCTCGGGATTATCTTTCTGTTCGTCTATTTCACTTGATTGAAAGCTACTCAGATGCTCCACTGAGCTATGTTTAACTCTGTGGCTTGCTGCTCTGGGCTTGCCATGGTGACGCCCAGGGATGAAAACAATAGCAAGGACCACCATGTTGCACACAGCTAACATGACTAAGTCCGACACAGTCCCGATGATGTCCATTCCTAGCGAATCTATCCACACCTTGCTACAGTCCTTCCACGGTGCCTGAGAGAGTCAGAGGATAACTTGCTGGAGCCAGTTCTCTCCTTCCACCATATGGGTCCTGGAGATAGAAATCAGGTCACTGAGCTTGTCCCCAAGCACTTTTACCTACTGAGCAATCTTACCAGCCCCTACAATCCTCCTAAGCAGGAGATGTTGCCATGACATTTTGCAGAAGAGGGATGTGAGGCCAGGGAAGAGCCACAAAGAGAAGAATTTGGAACTAGAATGCAACACTCCTCCCAGTGCACTGGGATCTCTTGTTCCCTCTCTCAGGAAGAATTAGTTTAGAGAGATCCAAAAACTGTTTCCCATCTTGCTCTCCAGCTGTCAAAAGGCAGCAGGGATGCTGGACAAAAGTCACTAGTCACATATCACAAGTCATTTGACAAAGGAAAGGGTCATCACTGAGTGGGTGTCTCTGCTCCAACAACCTAAGAGTGAGGCCACTCCAGAAGCCACTTACACACATGTGGAGTGGGGGATGCTGTGACATGCAGGAAGCTGTGGCCTCATGGTGGCCTCATGCTTTCCTTGAAGATATTTGCTATGACTGGATTAGACTCTGACAGGCAGAGAAAGCTGACACTTCTCAAGGACAGCAAAAGGGACAAACTTAGGGAGACATTTAGCTGTCTGTGACACATCACACTCTTCTGGAAACAGAGGCAAAGGTGAGTGTGGAAGCATTGTCTGTCCCCTCTAACCCAGGAAACACAACGTCCCAAACTCTTCTAGCAGATACTCATCTGGGATTCAGCAACCAGAACAGGATCCTAGGACCACCCCAACTGCAAGGGCAGGGGAGAGTAGAGACTAGGGTTGTCCCAAGGTCCCTTTTGGTGACATCACATAGCAGATGCCATCATGGTGGGTACACATGCCCATTACCCGGGAGCTTTCTGGGATTAAAACAAGCTCCAAGGAATGGGGCAAAGGGGGAATGAGTGGACAGAGCCAGCTTCTTGAGTCTGCCCCACATTCATTATTCAAGCCAGTCCTGGCCATGTTGCTTGAACAGCTGCCAAGTGCCAGGCACTGTGCCAGCTGCCAGGAGATGGCTTTCTTAGGTCTAATATCACTATGGCTTCTACTTCCACCACAAGGTTACAAGGATCCACAAGGTAGATAAATCCAAAGGCACCTCCAGGGATCATCCTTGACCCTTGGCTGTAGTAGATGCTACTAACAAGTCAAGGTCACTACATCACCTTTGGGATGTTCAAGAAGAAATCCCAGGACCCCAGGGTAAGACAAGGAATTGGCATGACCAGATTGAATGCCTTTTCCTGGGATCTCCATCAGCAGGAAATGAGGAAGAGCCAGAAGCACTACCCACAAGCCACCCCTCTGCCTGGCTCCCTGGAGCAAACAGGGAGGGGCCTTTCCCATCATTTCTGATGATTAAACCAAGTTCATGTTCAGAATGTGTATGGAGTTATTTGGGCCAAATTTCCATGTTAACTGTTCAGATCAGAAACACTCGATGTCAGTTAAACTTGGTTGGATTATATGACAACACAGTCAAGATCAAGACCATGTGGCTAGATTTGATTTAACCCAGAGAAGAAATGCCTTTCCCTTCTGCCCAGCTATAACACTGTACATATAAAGATACACACGCGCTTGCTCTCTGCCAGAAATGTCAACTGCTTTTGATCTCTCCCTTTAGATATTAAAGCTCCCCCTGCTCACCCTTCTGCTTGGCAGGGCCCCATCAGGGCTTTCAAACCAATAAACAATCTTGGAGCTGCGAAGAGGGTGGAAGCCTTTTGCCTTTTTGAGCCTGAGCCCTGTGGCCTGAAGGTCGTGTTTAATCAGCCTCAAGGTTTTGGCTAACACTGATTTGCAGTTTAAAATAGCATTCCAATAACCTCAGCCCCTTTCTGGCCCCCTCCTCAGCTATGGGAGGAGGGAGACAGAGAGGCCTGTGGGTTTGGGGGCTTGTGTGTTTGTTGTTAAGGCTCTAAAGCAAATGAGCTGTGCTTGGCTGGTGGCCTCTGCAGAGAGCTCCCTGCTGGCTTCGGGGAGGGTATTGGCCTCAACACGGGGCCTAGGTCCTGAGCACCCCCTGGTAATTGCACTAAAGCAGAAGAATGCCAGCTGGAGTTGGAAGTTGCGTTATTTCTTCTCAAATGCTAAAGATAAATTCTGCTCTTAGTAGCAGATGTGGGGCCAGCTTTGCATCACTTCTGTTCTGCCCATCACCGTAGGCAGAAAGCAGAAGCAGAGATGTATCCATGTGAGCTACGAGCCTATGGCAAACACTTGTATTAATGCTACAGACAGCACAAGTCCCTACTACGGCTCCTCGGACAGGTTGTTCAGGTTACACAGTCTCCTGAGATGAAGGCTTAGCCACTTCTGCTCTCCCTGCTGCTAACGTTTTCTGACTTCTTATCCTTGTTGGATGCCTCATAGATGGCCTTGGCTAACTCAGTTTCTCGGCTCTCTCTTTTTTTTTCCTGCATGAAGTTCTAAGAATGACTGTCAGTGCAGTGGGGTTGTGACTTCCTGAGGTCTGGGTGATCCACCCGGGCAGCATGGACGTTTGTTCCTGATCCTCCTGGATGATCTAATGTCTCTGGTGAGGAGGGATTCCCATGACAGTGCTGGCTTTATTCCCTCCTGAGAACAGGACATCTTCAAAGCTTTGCTGAGTGAGTAAGTCCAGGGGGTAGCTAATTTTGATTGGCAATTTGGTTGGGTAGAGAGAAACCTAGGAGATTAGAAAGGGATGCTCCTGGGTATGAAATGAGGGCATTTCCATAGCTGATTGCTGCATGGGGAAGACCTACTACTCTGGATGTGGATGGTTTCTTCCAACAGGTTGAGACCAGGGCAGAGCACAGGGGGAGAGGTGAAGCCCACTGTGTACTTGTTCTCTCTCCACAGTGTGCTGTCTCATTGTCATTCAGAAATGGCAGCACCAAGCCGGGCGGTGGCAGCAGCGCACGCTTCTAAACCCAGCACTCGGGAGGCAGAGGCAGGTGGATCTCTGAGTCCCAGGCTAGCCTGGGCTACAGAGTGAGTTCTAGGACAGCCAGGGCTACACAGAGAGACCCTGTCTTGAGAAAAAGAAAATTCCTTGTTGCCCCCAGTTCTCCCCAGGCGAGGGACAGTGATGAAGAGATCGAAGTCACACCAGAGCACCGCCTCTGCTGTCTCCCTGCTGTGACTTAAGTGGGGTGTGCACAGCTCCGTCTGCCTCGGCCAGCTTTCCTGAGCCTTAAAGAATTGATCACAATGGACTCCAGGCTTTCATCCTTGCTGTTTGCTTCTAAATTCTAAGGCCAAGTTACATGGCTGTGCGCTGTTGTGTCTAACAGATGTGACAGGTTGTTCCTAGTGGACACACAGTGACACTTTCGGTCAGGCTCCAGGCAGTGAAAGTCCCCCCCCACCCCCCCACCCCCCGTTGTGTTCCAGGCTTGGTCCCTAGGTGGTGATGCCACTGAAGGTAGGTGGATTTTGAGGGCAGCCAGCCTCATAAATGGGTTGATCCACTCATGAGCTCATGTTTTTAGGAGGTGGGGCCCAGTTGGAGGATGTGAGTCACTGGGGGCAGACCTTTTCAGACTATATCTTATCCCTGGAGCTCACCCCCTCTCCCATTCTGCTCTGAGAGAACATTGTGCCGTCATGATGCACCACCTCGACACAGATCCATAACAATGGAAAAGCCAATCATAGATTAAATGCCTATGAGACCACGAGCTAAAATAAATCCTTCTCACTTTGGGCTCTCTTGCAAGTATATTTTGTCACAGCGACCAAAGGTTATCCTAGTCCATCCTTGGGAAACTGGTACTAGACAGGCTCCACTTAAGAATAAGATTATCCCAGTCAGAGACCCCCATCTGATTAGCCACCTGGGGTGGTGGCCCATTACCAGCTCAGATGAAATTGCTCAGCCCCTCTGTCCTTCCCAGAACAGGCGAAGCTAGGTTAGGCAGCAATAACAAAATGACCGTGTGCCCACCCAACAGGAGCTGGCCTGTCAGTTCTACAGAGTCCTCTGCATGTGAAGTGCCTCTTCAGGGCATCTGGCCTCTCTGCTGTGTATTTACTGATTCTGGCAGCATCCTCCATTTCAGCATGTTACCTCCATGATCACGGGAGGGACAATGCCAGTTCACCAGATATAACCATTGAAATGTTTAGGCCTAAGTGTAACATTCATTATCTCTTCACAGTCCATGGACCAGAACTAACCACATGCTGAAAGAGACCTTAGAAACGGGTGGGAATATACGAACATTAAATGATCAGGAAAACTACACCTCCATCCCCCATCGCACCACATTTCAGAACCTTCTCATTATCCCTACCTCATTCAAAGAGATGCCACTTCTGAACCAATTGTTAGTGCTGTACCGGAGTACGGGAGAACCCTGCAGCAGAGATGGTGCAGCCCTGGAGACATCATAATAGTTAATATCCATCTGAAATACTCTATATGCCAAGCATGTACTTAACTTCTGCATGCCTTGTCTCAATCAAACCTCTGAACGGCCTTTGTAGGGAGTTAGTTATGAATTCCTTAGTTATTGCCAAGAAACGTAAAGCCCAGAGGATCGACATGATCTACATTCACCCTGGTCAATGGCCAGCAGAGCTCTAGGCACACACACACTGAGGAAATCACACTGCACCCAAGCCACTGGACTTGGAGCTCTGCACTGGACACAAGTGAGTCACAAAATGAGGTCTTAGTCACCCCCGTCTTAGCTGATGAGTGACGGCACCAGCAACCCCCAGAACTCTTGGCACCTTGAGAACCTGCCCCTCACCAGAGCTGGAGTCCCGCCGGCCACCCTTCCCAAATCCAGGCTTAGTCTGACAAACAATCCACTCCAATTCTGTTCATAGCTCAATGTGTTTGGCTGAGGAGCCCATCAGCATCCAGTCCTGGCATCCTGGTATCCATGGAGAGGTGGGCATACTCCAAGCCCCAGGGTAAGAAAAGACCCCCTCCGTGTCTCCCAGGAGATGTTTGTGTTCACTGTTGATCCAACACCAACACCTAGAGGCCTGTGAGACTCTGAGTTACTTGTGAATAATCAGGCCTTAGGAGTGGTCCATGATGAAAACCTATCCCATCCCCTAATCAGGACTGTGTCTGTGTTTGCAGAAAGAGCTTCATAGATGGAACCAAAAGTCTTCCTTCATCCCACTACCTATGGAACACCTAGGCACTGTGGACATCCCCAAAGAATGAATGTGCGACATGTCTTCTCCTACCCTTGAGGAGCCATGAACTTCATTTCAGGAGATTAAAGTCAAGCTGAGCGGTGGTGGCACATGCCTTTAATGCCAGCACTCAGGAGGCAGAGCCAGGTGGATCTCTGTGAGTTCGAGGCCAGCCTGGTCTACACAGCGAGATCCAGGACAGGTACCAAAACTACACGGAGAAACCCTGTCTCGAAAAACAAAACGAAACAAAACAAAATCAAGCCACAGCAAGAAAGAAGGAGCCCTGTACGGTAGAAGGTGCAGAATGGGATGAGATTCCAAAGACTGTGATCACTCCCTGTGGGCAGAGGAGGCTTCCATAGGAGGCAGATTCTAACGAACTTCATCACATTTGGACCGAGGGTCCAGGCAAAGAGAACAGCACTTGTGAAGCCCCTGCCTGCAAGGCCTATCCTAACAAGACTAATTTCCCCAGCATGCGATCATGTTGGGCACAAGGAGGGAAGAGTAGAATTGGCCAGAGAAAGATTTCTGTTTGGGGGTGACTCTGAGGTGGAGGAATCTACTAGGTACCCTTGGATAGGAACTCTGAAGCTGGAGCACTTGGGGAGAAGGGAGGTTCACCCTGGGGAAAGTCCCAAGGATGGAGCCTGGGAGAGGAAGAGGCATCCAAGCCTCAAAAGGGATGATTTTCTGTTGTTGTGTGTCAAAGGATTAGGTCTGTAGGCCTGACCTACATTCTCTGGGTCTAACCGGCTAAGTCCGAGATATTGCGTGGGAGCTGCACTTCTTACCTGGGGTTCAAGGTCCTCTTCCAGACTCTCTAATTATTACATCAATTTATTAGGATTAAAGTGGCTGTCCACAGAGGTCTGCCTTGGTGCTAAAGCCGTTGCCTGTCTCTGCCAGTGACCATGGCATGGGCACCTGCTTGCTCCACTCCAGCAACTCCCTCTGATTCCTCTGTCTGCACCAAGGAAGAAACTCTCTATTTAAAAGCTTTGTAAGTAAGTTAGACACACCCATACCGTCTCTATAAGTGAAGGCCATTAATGCAGGGCTCCACACCATTTCTCTACAGCAGCACTCCTATTCATCCCTGACTGAATACAGTGGGCATCTCTGGGGGGTGGGGCCAGCTTGGAATCCTGCCTCCTTCAGGAAAGAGGGGTCCCAGGCAGCTGCTGGGCAGGTGCTGTGTGTGGGAAAGTCATAGAAGGGAGAGGAAGTGTGCGCAGACCAAGGAGGCCCTGCGTGAAGCTGCAGCCTGACCTATGTTCTGAGCCTTGACTGGCAGGCCTCAGAGAGTGGCATTCCTGGGGTCTGCCATAAGGCAGCTTACACCAAAGGACTTCTGTTCTTCAGAGGCTGTGTGACCTGACTGGCCGATAAAGGCTTCTGAGTCAGGAGTGGATGGGAAGGGGTTGAACCTGACTGGTTGTTGAAGACGGGGTTTCTTCTTCTAGGCTTCTGAGTCTGGTGTGGGTGGGAAGGGGTTAAGTCAACACCTGAAGGGAACAGGCCCTTGCCTATGCACCAGCCCACAGCCTTTGGTCTCTGCTGAGCATTCTAATGTTAAAGCTAAGCACAACGTCAGGAAGCCATTTTCCAGGTTCCGACTGGTAGGTCATGGGTCATTTTCCTCCTGGGCCCCTTCTGTCCAGGCTGGAGGATCGTCTCAGGCTGCAAGTGGCCAAAACGTGGGAGAGTCAAAGAACATGAATGAGAGCAACCCCATTTTTTTTTTTTTACTAAGATAGAAACTGAGGTCTAGAGCATAGCAAGTTTGGTTCAGGCTCAGAGCTGGGAAGAAACAGGGTCACCTTGCACTGGGGGCCTTGTTTTTGTTCACTCAAGTCTCCAGCTAGTGAGGCCCAAACAAAGGGAGAAGCAAGGAGCTTCCGAGACAAGATAGAGGGACCTTCTTGGGGCTCCCTCACTCTGGAATACATCTGTGGGATTCCCCTTCCACCCAAACTGAGGCACTGTTGCATTGGCTCTGTTTCTGGAAGCTACCATCATTTCCTACCTCTTGGTTCTAAAATATCTTGATTTATTTTAGTGGAGGCCCTCGAGAAGAGAAGAGAGGAGAAGAGAGGAGAGGAGAGGAGAGGAGAGGAGAGGAGAGGAGAGGAGAGGAGAGGAGAGGAGAGGAGAGGAGAGGAGAGGAGACTGTGGCTGTCAGTGCTGAATTGCTGCATCCTGTGATGCCAGCCTTGGACACCCCCAAAGGATGAAGTCAGGAGGATTCGTTAACAAGCACTCCATGGCACAGCCTGGAGTAGCAAGCCCTCACTCTCAGCCCTCCTGCACCAAACTGGCCCACCAGAGACCAGGCAGGCTTAACCTTAGTGCCCAGGTGGAGGGGAGCTGGTGATGTTCCCCAGGCACCCACAGAGCAGATGCATTTCAAAGCCCAAGGATTATTCACTTGGCATGTGTGAGTAGCTAATTAAGTTTCACTATTTACCTCTGGAAAAGCACGGCGTTTCCCGGGCTCCGCAGAGGGCCTGAACCTCTCTCCTTCTCTTTCTCATCTTCTGCGCATAATCAGGCCTGTAGACTTCTGACTCAGTGCAATCTTTGAGGCTGGAGGAGAGCCCTTATGGATGGCCATGCCCACCCCGAGACTGCAGGTAGAGCAAGGTGGAGCAGGGTGGGCCTGGAAAAGCTGATTAGCAACTCTGACTGCATGACCTTGATCTCTCTGAAGGTTGTTCTCTGCATCTGTAAAGTAGAGCAGATATGAAGATTGGAGGAAGGCTAGAGACAAGGGTTTCTGAGGGAGTGGCCAGAGGCCCACCCACTGTCCATCCCACCCCGTCTCCTTGTCTAAACACTCAGTAAGATGCCCACATAAAACAAGACATTTCTAGCCTTTGTGCCTTAGGGATACCCCATGAGATGAGAGAAAGTCGGATGGTGAGAATGGGGTTCTCAGGAGCAATGTTGGGGGGGGCGGGGTTCAACTTGGAGGCATGTCTTTCCCTGACTACTTTCTCCTCCTTTGTGCCTGGAGTACATACATGATGGCTGGAGCGGCAGCAGCTATGTTATAGCATGAAGCAATCTTGAGAGTGCCGTAGACAGTTGAATTAAACGTTGAAGATATCACACTGGCCTGGACTGTCTTTCTGAACTTCTTTTGATAGAAGGAAAGAAAAATAACTGTTATTTTCGTCTAAGCCATAAAATTTTAGCATGGATTCAAACCATCTGGCAAGCTTGTTCGGGCACAAACTTTTGGGCTCCATCACCAGCCTGTTTACCTCAGTAGACCTGAGGTGAGGCCCGAGAGTTTCATTTTTGGAGTTCTCAGAGGATCAACCCGCTTTTAAATTCCAGAGCCCAATTCTAACTCTCACAGCAGGGCAAAGACTGAGCTCAATATTTAAGACTCTCATTCAGGGATGAAGTGATGGCGGGGGAGGGTACGTGAACCCTTCTGAGTCTGAGCCATGGGAATAAATCACAGGTTGTGGGTCTGGAAGGGAACAGGAGTCTGTCCAGCGGACCACTCTACCTCCCCACCACTGAGGGGCAGACTTGATCTCAGGAGCCCCAGTGGAGATCAGTTGCTCCAAGGCCTTTGTATAGGTGACTGCCAGGCCCCACCTTTCTCAGGCCTATTACACCACAGCTTCCGGTTCCTAAGCACCCTAGAACATCCAAAGCCCTATGTGCTGTGTGGAGAGAAAGCGGGGACCCTGTATGAACGGCTGAGTGAGACGAACCCTCCACACATGCTACTGCATTTAATTCCCAGGATCTGTTTTATAGGAGACGAAACAGAAGTTAACAATGGGGAAGCAACATATTCATCATAACAAACAAGAAAAGTGACAGAACCCATCCTTGGCCAGGGATCTGGATGACTGTTCAGTGAGATTTAGGCCTGGAGTCACCCTTGGTCTGCCATGCTCAACTGTACCCCAGAGGCAGGCTTTGGGGAACTTTGGGTATTTTAGGACAGGGTGGGTGAGTTGGACCTACTCAGCCTTCCACTCCTGTCCTGTATTGGAGGATTTAGAAAGGCAGCTCCATGTAGTTAAAAAGGAGGTTTATTTGGGGGGTAACTTACAGCCAGTAAAGGGGTTGGTTACAGGATCCGGGAGAGGTGAGTTCTCTGGAGAACTCCGCTCGGTCTCCCATCCAGCATCCAGGATCACTAGGAACAAAAAAGACTGGCACACCTGATCTCACCTCGGGTCTTACGCGTTCCCCTCTCCGCCCCGCCTCCGGGGCAGGTCATAGGTAGGCGCGACAGTTACCGGAAGCCTCACTGGGGGTAGTACTTCCAGGTCAAAGCTGGAACAGCTACCCACTACAGTCCTGCCCATGAACCTTCACTCAGGGCTGGTGCAGACACTGTGAAGGGTTAGCAGAGGCAGTCCTCTCCTCTTAGCAATGGCCTGTGGTGAGAGATGAAGCCAGGCTTCTTCTGGGGGCAGAGGTGCATGGCCCAGCATCCCCAGCTGCTCCAGTGAACGACGAAGTTAGAAACCTCCAGGGAGTGCCCCTTCTGTGAGCTGCGGAATGGGCTCCTGAGCTAACTTCATCTGTCAGGTCTCTCGGATCTAGCTGACAGGGATGACTGCAGGTGAGAGCAGGGTTCCTAAGAACAGCAAGGCTATCGGTGTGGGACCACTTGTCACCCTCAAGTCTCGTTAAAGTGGGAAGGTGACACCGGCAAGTGTCACATTGCACTATATAAATCATAGACTCTGTGATGGCACCCAGCGATGCTAGCATGTTAGGAGAGGCCCAGGACCTGACGACCACTTCATCAAAGAGGCTGTGTGGGAGACAGACCCTGCTGGGAGTTGGTGGAGAGGTAAATGTATCTCTCAGGCCATGCAGCCTCCAGCCCTTTACAGCCAGGGTCCTAGGCTCAAATGCTGCCATTGCCACTTACTGGCTGTAGGCAATAGCTGAGACCCATAACTTCTGTCTGCCGAGTTTGGGGTTAAGGGCATCCCTTTAGGGTCTGAAGCTGGTTCTGTGCTTTACCTGCTGAGTGATGGGAGCCAAGTCACTTCTCCTCTCTGTGTGCCTCCCTTTCCTCATCTGCAAAATTGTCTGCTGATAATAACCCTTCATGGATAGGGCTGTGTTGATTCCCAAGACCTGGAATAGCAACTTGCCCCTCAAACTGGGTAGCATCAAGTGACCTGAGCATACCGTTCCACTGTTATGGAAATTAGATGCTTACAGTAAAAATAGCAGCCAGGCCACAGCCACTGAAGGGTCACCCTAACCCTCCTAGTGCTTGCTGACTCCAGAGTGCCCTGGCAGAGGCCATACAATGCCAACCTCTGCCTTTGCCTCCATGAGGGACACTTGCCAGTGGACTGGGAGCTCACTTGAACAACACAAAAGGATTATACTTTGAGACTCTGAATTTAACAATACTTGTCAAGACCCTTTTCCAAGCAGAGTCACATTCATAGAGCCCAAGCTTAGAACTTGGCCATAGCTTTGCAGGGGCCACAATTCCACCCAGTACCAGCACTGCTTTGAGAATCAAAGAGCTAGTGTTTGTAGATTCCCTACACGGTGCCTGGCTCATAGTAAGTGCTTCTACAAGTACCTACACATTCGTCCATCATTCATTCACCAAGCCTGGCTTGCCTTGCTTCTGTGGTCCTCTGTTCTGGGCATTCTGTTCTGAGGAGCTCACAATCAGCCCCCCTCCCTGTTCACCTGAACCTAGTTCTTCGTTACCCTGCTGCTTGCTCTGTCACCCCAGGGCTGATCCGTTCTTGTCCCCTGTGTCTCAGTTCCAGTACCATCCTCTGAAGACTTCCCAGACTGTCCTCTCTAAGGAAACTTCAGCAGCTGTGTTCTGAGCTGTGTGTTCCTTCAGGTCATCTGGATTGGGCCTTCAGCCACAGATGGTGGCAGTCTTGTAACAGGGTGCCCATTGGTTTCCCAATGTCCCTAGACACGGGTTTCTCCAAAGTCCTGGCAGCCCCCAAAGCCTGGGTGTGTTGCGGGGGTCAGAATCACATTCAGGAGTGTTGATGCCCTGGTCAACCAATCCCAGGTAGTGGTAGAAACCGTAGACAAACATCCTATGACCTCCAGAAGGGTAATTGGAGAGATGTGTGTGTGTGTGTGTGTGTGTGTGTCTGTGTGTGTGTGTGTGTGTGTCTGTGTGTCTGTGTCTGTGTGTGTGTGTGTCTGTGTGTGTGTGTCTGTGTGTGCGTGTGTGTGTCTGTGTGTGCGTATGTGTGTCTGTGTGTGTGTGTGTGTGTGCACTTTACAGGACAGAGGAGGGAATGCCCTGGGACATGCTACTGCTCACTCCGCCCCCCCCATACACCCTTTCTGGCTCCTCTCCTGTCCCTTCTCTCCCATCTCATTCCCAGCTTCTTCTTGAGGTTACCGCCTGGAAACCTCATCTGTCCCCACACCTGCACCTGCAGCCCTGTCTCCACTCTGCTTTCATG
The DNA here is from genome assembly GCA_902168325.1 of Peromyscus nudipes. NCBI lineage: Eukaryota > Metazoa > Chordata > Mammalia > Rodentia > Cricetidae > Peromyscus > Peromyscus nudipes. The sequence goes on from CABHPH010000244.1 coordinate 46,474, forward strand.
ACTTCAGAAGACCCCAGGGTTCCCTTGCTGTATTGTCATCCTGCCTTGTTAATGATGCTCTTACCCCCCACAGTCTGCACTTCACCGCTATGCCTGTTGTGGTACCTAGCTCTCAAGTGACTCCCTCCACGTGTCCCCAGCAAAGGATCCAGACCCCTGTGGAACCTTCCTTGCCCACATTGTGTGACAGAGGCTCTATGTGACAATCAAATCCGAAGTAGACAAAAGTTGTGGGATATGACTTTATGAGACCATTGTGGAAACCATTGCTTGTACACATGGATTGCTTGGATTACCTCTTCAGGACAGCAAGCCACCAAATGGCACCCAATGGCACCCACCTGAAACCTGAGAATACTTAATAAGCAATTCTAAATGGAGCCCAAAACAGGTTCCTGCTTCATGTCTCATGTGGGCGACCAGATGTCACAACTTGCAGGCTTGAGCTACTCTATGGCAGGTTTGTGGCATGTGGGCTTGACTTGCAACAAGTCAGATTTCAGCTGCAGTACACAGAGGTGTCTCCAAGATGCACATTATGCTGCGTGGTGGATTTAGCCTTTGCTAGTACAGAAAAAAAAAAAGGTTTCTGGGCTACGCACTGCTGGATGGAAGCATAGACTCACTGCTTCCCAGAGTCAGTGGTGAGCATGGTTCCCAGAGCTGGCTGTAAATGTAGTTCTGCCATGTTGGGAAGCTGAGGTGGGCAGAGTCAGCAGCCAAAGCTGCCGTTTCAGTCCTAGTCAAGCTGCAGTTTAAAGCAATAGATTTACAATAAGGCAGATTCAAATAGAACAAGACTTTAAATGGTTTACAGTGTGTGTAAAAATGTACATAGGCTTGGAAGAGAGAAGAAAATGAATACAGACAGTTATATAAAGAAATAGTTTTAAAAAGTAAAGTCTTTAAAGGGACAGTAAAGGTAATATAAAAAAATAAGCCATGTAAAGGTGGATATTACCCAGAGAATCTGGATTGTATTGTCTTTGATATTTGTAACTACACAGAGACATTTGATTGTAAAAGCTGCTAAATTAAGCCAATATATATTTTTTAAAGTTATCTTGACTTCAAAATTTGGATCTAAGGATATGTTGCTTTGGAAAGGAGGCTCTGCTTTTGTTTCCGCAGGAAGCAAGAGGCTATGGATTTGTTCCAGATTAAGATACATCAGGTTTGACAAACCAAGACCCCCTGAAAGGTCTCCAATGACACCATGGCCCAGATCATCCAACATCCAAAATCAACTTCAAGGCAACTGGCTCAGAGAATACAGCATCACAGACTACTCCAGTCAGGACTTGACCGTAATCCTAAAATTTTCTTTGTGTCCCCATAAGATTACCAGCACCCTCTATCAGCAGGAAGTAGCCTAGAAAACTATGCCCACATTTCCCAAAAATGGATTATGGATGCTTGTCTTTGTTTAGGTTGTTGGTTACAAATTGTTATTGGTCATAGTCAATATCTTCCTAAAAGAAAAAAGGAGGATATGATATAGAAATATAGTATACAGATATGATAGGATGAAAGGGTAGATTATTGAATTTACTTTTAAAGAGCAACAATTTGTTTAAAATGTTTTACATTGCTATAGATTTTAGTTTATTGGTACAAGTTTAAAGTTAATTTTGTTATACTGTATGAATATTTTTACTCTTGTTTAAGGTATTATGTTTATACAACTCATTTAAAATTATATGTATCATTAAGAAATATAGATTAATAGTTAATCATCTATGATGATCAAACTTATAGTCATGTTAGTTAAGTTTTCTAGGTATACATAGATAGATTTCAATTAGGTAGGTAATCGTCAAACACTTCAAAGACCTACATAATATGGCATTTAAAATGTTTTAAAAACTTAGACTTTCCTGGACAATGAGACACATCTGCTCCTGGCAGCAATGATTTACTTCAGAGAGGAGGATGGGTGTTGAAGACACTCCACATGGAGTTTATCTTCTTCTTGCCTGGACTGCTTGGCAAAATAGTGTATCAACTGGACATGCAGGACCCACAAGAAGGTGACCACTGAACTTTGAAAGACAAAATGGTCCTTCAGGTTTCTGCTTTGCAGAAGAAACTGCCAGACATTCTACAGGACACAGAGAGAAGTGACTGACAGACTCTAGACCTATGGGCTGAAGATGGATGCCCCAACATTACAGAAGAACTTTGGATGACTGTCCAGGCAGCCAGCTGTCTCTGTCATTCTAGATTTTTGGAAGTTGCTTGCAATGCTCTTCCTGTTTACTTAGATAATATTGTGTCCTTCTGAGGTCTTTGATGTAGTTGAAGACTAGATAGTTATAATTCTCCTTGCTTATGATAAAAGATAAATTAGATATGAAACTTTAGACTCACAAATATAGGATAGATAGAATACTTTCTTTAATTTTGCCAAATACAAATAGACTAGATATTGTAACTGTAATTCTTGCTTGATAACTGTTTTGTTATATGTAATTTTACCATGTTAAAGTTAAAACCTTCTTTTTTAATTAAACAGAAAAGGGGAAATGCTGTGGGATAATGCTTTTGTACACTGGTTTAATAAAACATTGATCGCCCAGTAGCCAGGCAGGAAGTATAAATGGGATAAGTAGACAAGGAGAATTCTGGGAAGAAGAAGGTTGAGTGAGGAGATGCCAGCCTGCTGTCCAGGGAGCAGCATGTAATGGCACACAGGTGAAGCCATGAAATGTGTGACAACATATAGGTTAACAGAAATGGGCTGAGTTTAAGTGTAAGAGCTAGTCAGTGATAGATAGGCCTGAGCTAATGGCTGAGCAGTTTTAATTAATATAAGCCTCTGTGTGCTTACTTGGGTCTGAGCGGCTGAGGACCAGGCAGGACACAGGAAATCTTTCAGCTACAGCTTAGGACTGTCCTCACCTGCAGACATGTGTTTAATGCACTGATCCCACTGAGTGGCTGCATACTGGCCCTGTACCAAGTGCAAATTTTGCCATGCAGAGCATAGCACACATCCCACCAGAGCTGTGCAAAGTGCAATAGACAAGCAGCCTTTTAAGCTTTGGGGGGGTACAGTGGGGAAAATGCTATCAGCCAAAATGCAAGGCCTCCAACATCATGTCCCCACAGCTCAGAGCTGAGGCCGAGGAGGAACAGACAACATACAGGGAGATGGCTTTAATGGCAAGGCAACAAAGTGGGTATCCACATATATATTTCCTACTACTACTTTCCCGTCCCCCCAACATCTGACTACCACCCCACCGCCCTGCCAGCAGCACTGTGCTCTCTCCTGTGTGCAGGTCTTTTTCAGGCCAGATCCTCACATCACACAATGCAATACCCCTTACCTATTAGATGCAGATGTGCCCAATGTGTGCCCCTATGGTGGATGCATCGCTTAACTTACCCCCCCCCCACGTCTTCCTTCTCCTTTCATGGCAAGGTTAACAGAATAGGATCTAAAATCAGTTGGTGTGCATTCAAATCAGGACCCGTCATTTACAAATTTGTGTGTAACTTAGCCTTCCTTGGCTCACCCATAAAACTACTTAAGGGTTTTGCAATGGTTAAATGATAAATGTATGTATAATTTATATTAAATGATTAAATCTCTCTCTCCTCTCTCTCTCTCTCTCTCTCTCTCACACACACACACATATGTATTATGTATTAGTCATATGTTTCCAACATAGTGCTGTGTAAACCACTCAGAAACTCAGTGGCTTAGGTAACAGTCTTCTTTTTGTTCACTTATCTGGAAGTTAGTCAGAAGCTACTAGTCTTTTTGGAGCTGTCCTGAACCTGGCTCCACACCGTAGCTCACGGGACTCTGCTCCTTGCCTCTGCCTTCCTTGATCCAGCAAGCTGCTTAGAGCTGCTCTCTCTTAGTGGCGGCAGAAGCATGAGGCCATTGCCTCTGTCACCTGTGCTAACAGTTCGTGTTAGCTAAAGCTGGTCATGTGGCTGAATTCAATGTCAAGGGAGGGAAGTACACATCATCCTGGTGGGAAAAAATAGCCAAATTCCCCCAAGAGGGCCTGTGTATCTGCGAAGGGGACAAGAATTTGGGCCACTAACTCCACCTGCTACAACACGTGGAAGACAGTTAGCTGTGCCACCATGGGGGAGGTGCTGCTCTCAGGACTTTCAAGCTGTTAGAGGATTAACTCATGTCTCCTATCCAGCACACAGGGTTATCTCATATGTGTCTACTCCCAGCCCAACTGGAACTCCAAACAGAAGAAAGGAGAGGACTGTGGGTGAGCGGCCCCTTTGCACCAGGCTCCACACTGCCCATTGTGCATTTTCTCTCAACCTCACAACAGCCTATTTTGGAGGATGTCGATTCAGTTTATGTTAAGATCAAGAAAAGGAGGTTTGGCAAGGTTAAGCAACCTGCTTAAAGATGCACAGCTAATAAATACTCTGCATGGCTGAAATCCCGACTTTCTTCAAGTCTCTGCTCAGGTGTCACCTCCCAAGGGATCCTTCCCTGACCACCCTGTCTGCAGTGGCATCCTCTTTCTCTACATGTACCCATGTTCTGCTTGATCCTTTATTTTTCTTCCTAGCACATGCTATCACTGGTATATTGTTCATTTGATCATTGTCTCTTCTCTGCTCTGCTCCTCTCTGAGATCTGGACCCATCCAGTCTCATTCACTGCATTTCTACTGGTATGTGATGTCTGCACAAGATGAAGTTAATAAATAAACATATCCAACAAAGAATTGGGTTGTGAGCTGAAAACATCCTGACAACCCAATGGAATTGGGAGATATGCATCCATCTTATTAATGCTGAAGCTGAGGGCCAAAGGGCGATAGTGATTTACCCAAGTGTGATGACCCCTGTTAATTGTCAACCTGACAAGATCTAGAGTCACCTAGGAGACAAGCCTCTAGGAGTGCCTGAAAGGGATTATCTTAATTAGACTGGCTGAGGTGAGATGATCCACCCTAAAAGCAGGCATCGCCATTCCCTAAGCTTGTGTCCTAGACTTCAGGAGAAGGAGAAAGTGAGCATCATGTGAGCATTCATGGCTCTCTGCTTCCTGGTGCACTGTGACCAGATGCCTTAAGCACCTACCATTGGACTTCCCCATTGTGAGAGATGTTGCCCTCAATTGTAAGACAAGATAAACTCTTTCTTCCTTACATTGCTTGGATTAATTTTATCACAACAAAAAATATTACTAATATTCAAGATTCTTTGTTCTTCTTGTTGTTAGTATCTCTGTTATCTGAAAGACCTTGGCATCCCTCTGCTTCATACCATCTCATCTAAAAATCCCAACATGGTAGTAGCCCCAGGCTGCATCCAACTCAGGCCTCAACCTAGCCCCACATAGGTCCCTGGAGAATGGCTTGAGGGCCACAACCCCCTGTTTGCAGCCCTGACACAGTGCTCAGAAAATACAAGACCAGAAGCTGGTTCTTGCCCAGCGTTCTCTCCCCATGAGCTAGCGGCCTTCCGTGATCATCCCCACCTCTTTGCCCTTGGCCTGCAGGAGCCCCACAATTGCAGGGGAAGTCAGTGGTCAGGACTCTAGTTGGCCCCCAGGCAACCCTGTTTACCTGTTCCATAGTCGTTGACTCCTGGAGAAATATCACTTGATGCATAATTGCTGGACTAGTGAAGGAAAGAGCCATAGCTGTGATGAGGCTGACAGGAGTTCTCATTCACAGCTTGTAGGAATGCAAGCTGGGACCTGGCAAAATTGCATTTGGACAGTTTCTGAGAAAGCTGAGCCCATGTCTATTTACCAAAAAGAATAAATACATGCACAACTTGTATAAGCGTGCTCACAGAAACTTTACTGATAATAACCTGAAGTAGAAGCAATCAGCATGCTTCTCCTAGGGAACAGATAAACCAGTGGACCTTCCCTGCAAGGACTGTTGCTCACATAAAGAGTTGCGCTCAGCAGCACCGCTGGCTCTTGTGTGCACGATGGTCAATGCGGTGCCTGCATTATGCATGTTTCCGTTTACAGAACATTCTAGAAAGGGATGAACTCTAAGGAAAGAAAACAGATCGTTGATTGCTGAGGTGGGGGTTGAGGAAGGAGGGGGCGCGGCGCGGAGATGGAACTTGTCTGTATCTCCGCTCCGGCAGTCTACACAACCCCATGTTTATAAGAAAGAATTTCACCAAACACAAAGTATACCTCAATTTAGAACTTCAAAGAAAATCATCAGAGGAAAGATTCTGTTGCTACAAAACAACAGCTGGCAAATTGCCAAAGCAGTGCAAAGCCGGGTCCTTCCCAAGAGGCCATGCGCATTCCCAGAAAGCTTCAGTGCCGCTCTCACCCACTGGGGCCAGGGCCAGGGCAGTCAGCGGCTCCGATGGTGGGTCTGAGAGGCACTGGGAACCCGTTCTATACACAGTTAGTCCTCCATAGTGGGCTGCTGTGGCCTCCACTGAACAAATACTGACCCCTGCTGTCTCCATTTCTCCTCCTTCCTTCCTGCTTGCTCTCAGGGACAAAAAATTGTAGCCCATCTCAAGGTCTGGAGGCTCTTTGATGAAGTGGGGTATAGGGTGCCAAAGGCACCTTCCAGCCACTGCCTCAGGAGGGGAGAAGCTGCTGAATGGTTTTGACCCTGAAGCTGCCCCGTATGGCCCAGAGCAGATGAAAGGCGGTCACAGCCAAGATAGAAAGCCCAGAGGGTTCCAGGATCCTTTGCTCCCGCTTGCTGGGGATTTAGTTTCACTGTCCCAGGCCTCCATGTGAGGAATGGATCCTAAGGGTCCATAGATTCGGCAGCCCTGGGTAAGGCAGGGGCACACAGGTGTAGCTTTGGTGAAGTCCAGCCTCCGTGGGTCTCAGTTCCATAGCTGCTAAGTGGGAGACCAAGCCTACATTTTCTATGTACTTATTTGTTATGTGAGTAGAGAGCCCAGGTACTGTAAAGGCCTGAATGAACTATGCACCCATGCTCCCCTCCGTACTCACAGGTCCTTGATGGCTGAGGAAACAACACTCTATGAACACATGCCGGCCTAATCTCTGGAGGGCCTGGGAATGGTCTGCTGTTTACTCCATCTCAAAACTTTCAGCATGGGGAGGTAGAAAGAGGCTAATCCAAGATGAGTGTGGCAAGTGCAGAGTGAGAGGGCTTCTGGACAACTCCCCCTACCCTCCATCCCGGAACTCATCCAAACAACCTTGGATGTTCATTTGGATATGATTGCTCCAGCTTTGGCCTGCTAGGATGAGTATGCCCAAGGTAAGAAGCAGTCTAAAAAGGATTGGCAGACCAGTTTTGCAAATGTACAGCTCCGTGTATAAATGAGTGTGCGTGCATGCATGCATACATGTGTGCGGTTTGTGTGTGTGTGTGTGTGTGTGTGTGTATGAGAGAGAGAGAGAGAGAGAGAGAGAGAGAGAGAGAGAGAGAGAGAGAGGAGAATATAAGTAGCTGTGTGAATCTCTGCATGTATAAACCTTCTTGGTCCACAAAAAGCATATATTCTGTCTATTGGGCTGAGTGGGGGGTGTTGAGTGCACACGTGAAAGTTGGTCTGTGTGAAAGGTGGCCTGCATGGGCCACCTTGTTCCTATCAGTGCGCATCTACTTGCCTCAGTTACACAGATGCTTGTGCTCACAGAGCCATTTTTGTCCCTGTCTGGTAAGGCAGCGTGTCTCTATGTGTTGACATCTGGAAGTGTATTCTTGAAGAGTGGCAGAATTGGAAGAGTGCATAGTCCCCCTCATTTCCTAGGGACCTTTGTCTAAGAAAGGGCTGATGTCATGGAGGCCGAAGGGCAACATCTAGGTGAACAGCAGGCAGGCTGCCTTCTTCCCTGGGTCAAGCCAGAGCTTCTGTAGGGAGCAACAACCCCAGCAGAGCAGGGCAGGGCGAGGCAGGGCCCAGCCAGCCACACACCTACGAGTTCCCTTCATGTGGTGGCCAGGGCCTATTTCTGTCTTGTTTGGCTCATCCTGGCCGGGTGTTCCCATCCAATGATGCCCTGTTTCTCCACCCAGCTATTTCGGCTGAGGAATGTGATGTTCTGTCTGAAGCAGAAACCCCAAAACCCCCATTATGGTTAGCTGCCTGAGGCCCTGAGCAGCCACTCACTTATTTAGGTTTCTCCTGGTCTATATTTGTCCACAATGACATGATGAACTTGGAAGGCAGGGCCCCTTTGGGGAGGGGAGGGCACCATCTCAGGCCTCCCCTCTGTCTACAGCAGAGCCTGGCATCTCCTCCAGGGGGTGCTGGCCTTCTGCTGTGGGCTGCTGGAAGCTGGCCTGCCCTCTCCTCTCTTGCCTGCATGCCTCGGCTAGACCACAAATCCTTGCCCTACAGTAGTTTCCTGGAACCTAGCTCCACACACCCAGAAGACCAGCAAGAGTAGTTGAAGTACAGCATCTAGAACCGAGCTATGCAGCTCCAATCTTGCTCAGCCATTTGCTGGCTGGTGCCTCGGATGAGCTGTTTGTCTTCCGGTGTTGCTATCCCTTTGACTGTGAGAGAGATGGAGTAACATCTCTCCCAGATTGTGGGAGCCATCCTCACACTCTGATGTTGATCTTGCTATCAGCAGTGTGTAACTCTTTAATTGGCTGTATTTTTCTTAGTGACACATCAAACAGTGGTGCAGAGACTGGAGAGATGGACCAGTCAGTAAAATGCTTGTTGTACAAAAATGAGGGCCTAAGAATTTCCAGCACTCCTAAGAACCTGGGCATGGTGGCATGTGCTTTTAATCGAGGTGCTGAGGGGGTAGAGAGAGGGGGATCCCTGGGGCTTCCTGGCCAGCTGGTTTAGCAGAATCATCAAACTCTGGGTTCAGTGAGAGACTCTATCTCAAAAAAAAAAAAGTGGAGAAAGGCATCTGGATAGTTTTATATCAACTGTCCACAAGCTAAAGTCATCTGAGAGGAAGGAGCCTCAGTTAATAAAATGGACTGCAGGCATTTTCTTAATGAGTGATTGATGGGGGAGGGCCCAGCCCATTGTGGGCAGTGCCATCTCTGGACTGGTGGCCTGGGTTCTATAAGAAAGCAGACTAAGCAAGCTTGAGAGAGCAAGCCAGTAAGCAGCACCCCTCCATGGCCTCTGCATCAGCTCCCACTTCCAGGATCCTGCCCTGGCTTCTTTCAGTGATAGATTGTGATGTAAAAATGTGAGCCAAATAAACCCTTTTCTCCCACGTTGCTTTGGTCATGGTGTTTCGTCACAGCAGTGGTGACCCTGACTAAGACAGCACCTGATGTCAGCCTCTGGCCTCCACTTTTGTTCACACTCATGAACATAATACACATGTCAAACAAACATGAATATGTACACACATATCCCCCACACAAGAACATGAACATATGAATACACCACACACAAGAACGTGTACACACACCAGCTATACATTCTACACAAGAACATGTACACACACATGTACTGCACGTACCAGTATGCACACATATATCACACACATACCAACATGTACATGCACACACATATCACAATACACACATGTACACATATACACAGCACATTCTAACATGTACACACATGCATATACACACACCACATTCACATGTATACACGATAGCAAAGCAGTCATCATTATCAGTGTTGAGGAGTCTATGGGACACGCCAGGAGGACTTTGATAGATGGCACATTCAACTCCAGATGACATGAAGGAGTTTCAATGCTGGCTCCACTTTCTGTTAACTGTGTGGTGTTGGGCCAGTGATTTAACTTATCTGTGCCTCAAGTTAGTTCCTGCCTCATCATTGCATTGTGGTAACAGCTTAAACAAAAACACTCAGACCACGCATGGCACATTAGTGCCCACTGCATGCCATTGTGTGTAATATGCCAGTAATCATTCCGGGAGGGGTTGTTTCTGACTGGTGCTCCAACTATCCCAGTTCCCATCTCACTCAGACACTGCCTCTCCCTTCTTGTCTGTCTTGCAAATGCCCCAGCATCCATGAAACACCATCGTTTTTAACTTGTGTTAGCACAACTTGATTTCTGAGGCTTGCTATCAGAAAGCTCTAATTCTGCAGTTGCACAGCAGTCACTCAGGATTCGGTCACTTCCCCAGCAGTCACCCGTGATAACATGGTTGCTGGTTCCTGCAGAATATTGATTGGCTCACAGGCTCACCATGTCCCAGCCAACCCCATGAAAAGCAGCAGAAATGGCCAGACCCTATCTCCCCACGCCAGCCTCTGCTGGAATTAGGAAAGGAAGAGTCAAGATCCTTGTTGTTTGCCCTCTGGTTCCTCCCACCCCTTCCCTCACCTCCAGACCTTAGTCCTAGCCTTGGTTTTTTGAGTATACTGATGGGCTACCCATTGTGCCCACTGCCAGTGCCAACCCAGACCACCAATCTTGCCCCATCCTTCCAGATGGAAAGAGACAATAATGCTGACATTGAAAAGTCCTCTGAGGACATTTGAGGCCCCTCCATGTGGACCTCTGCTGTTGAAATCGGGGCAAGGATGACGCATTGCCAAACTGCCATACCTACATGGTTCAGAGTCTGGTAGTTATTGGAAAATGATAGGCCCCACACTCTGTTGGTGCAAATATGTACCCCTACATGCTGTGGGGTTAACCAACAACCCACCACAAGCTGAGCTGGTGACCAGGGAACCAAACCAACAGCAATTCATAATTAAAATGTAAGAGCAGCAGCAACTAGAAGCAGGAGCCACACAAGGCAGCCAGCAGTGCCTGGTCTGGATGGATCCTGCCCAAACAGGCCCCCAACACTCCTGCCTGTGGGAACACGCCGGCATGGCATGGCATCGCATCCCCACTGCCCAGCCAGATGCCGAGTCAAGTCTTCAGAGAGCTCCCACAACGTGCTAATTTTCATTTATAAATACCAAATTTGACTACTCTGAGTGAGTCACAGGTTTATTAGCTAGTGACCCTTTACCTATAGAACCGTGTGTCATTTGGAAAAAAAATTAACTGTTTCTAGCCCAGTGTGTTTCAGGGAAATGAGTCATAAGGTGGGAGACAAGAAAGCTTGACTGGAGATGCAGTAATACGCAGTGTGAGCCTCAGAGGCTCCTCCAAGCATGGTAGGGCAGTCTGACTCAGCCACTGTGAATGACAGACTGGCTCAGAATGTGCAGTGGGGACTTTGCTGGAGGGGCCGTGGCTGGTCACAACAGCAGAGACACATTCCAGAACTAACTCAGGCTGGGTCTTGCTCTCTGCTCTTCTTGCACAATGTGTTAGTCTAGAGAAGCAAATGCAAGCCACAGGATGCTACCAGGGAAATGCTTTGGAAGGAGGGAGAGTCAGATAAAGAGGATGACGCACATATACAGAGGAAGTTGGAAGAGGGGGGACACCCCCAGCCTGGCATCCAGCTCACCCCAAGTTCAACAGACAAGCTGAAGTCACCACCTTTGAAAGAATCCTGCATCGCTCTTCCTGGAATCTGCCTGCCTAGGTATCCCTGCCACCTTCATTTAAAGGCAGGGAACAAGCAATCTGTAGGAAGGGTGGCCTGAGAACACAGGCGGTAGTGGATCTCAGAGGTCCTTGGTCAATTAATATGTCTGAGCTTAGATGTCTGCGTGGAACAACCTCCCCCAGTATCTCAGTCATGGCACTGGCACTCACAATGAAACGTTCCTGGTGGCCCTGGAGAGCTACAAGCCTGCTGTGCCTTGTTACAGAACTCAATCTTCTGGTGAATCTCTGGTCTCCATGATACATTCCTTTCAGTCTACCATTTCCCCTAACCTTCCTATCTCCTCTGCCAGGAAACTTAGACGCTGTAATTCAATGGCGTCGGCCTTGATCTGTCCTGGAAATGAGCTTCTCCCATCCATGGGGTCCATCATGGCTGTCAAATGCCTGTTCATCACTCTGGCCACACCATCACTTCCACCAAGATGCACTCAGACCATTGAGCCACTGCTTTGTGCCAACCAAGACGACATCCTTTCCTGTCATGTGGTGAGTGAGGCAGTCTCAAGTTCCCCCTTCTCTCCTTCCTATTCAGATCACTCCTCCATTGTCCATTAAAATCACGCTCCCTGAGAATGGGAGATGAGAGAAAAACAGCCTAGAATGTCAGTCTGTCATTCAGCATGAGTTGGACGTGGCCGTGAGAATGAGTCTGATGTGGTCCCTCTGCCACATGTTGCCTGGACATTCGGGGAACTCAGCAGTGGATTTCAGAGTGTCCAGGACTGTGTCCCTGACCTCTCTGGAGGTAGAGTCTGCAGTCTGTATATCCCCATGGCTACAGCACTAGAGCTGGGCTCGCCTACCCTTCTCAGGACTCTACGATTGATTTGTAATGTTGGCTCTAAGGCCCTATCGGGAAGCTGGCTGCTTCTCCCTGGAGCCCTAGATCAACATCAAGAGTGAACTCCAGGGCAACCCCAGAGAGAGATTTTCAGGGTGATTAAATGCAGCAATAACTCTCACTTGCTCTTAAGAATCATTTCCTATCTCCCTATTACAAGGAAGAGGCTGTCCTGGAAGGCTGCCTAACACCTTCTTTAGAGAAGGAGGTAGGTGGACACCGGGCTATTCTGGCCAAGGTCAGATGGAGTTTGTGTGAATCCTCCTGTAGCATGAATCTTAAAAGTCTTATTAATAAAATCAAACCCAGGCCAGGTATTGGGGTGAACACTGGAAGGTCAGAGAAACAGAACAAACCACAACTAACCTCACCTGGCCAACTTCTCAGCTGATCTTGTTTCCTCAGACTGGATGCCCCGAGCCCTCATCCAGGATGGGCCTCAGCTGAACTGCTGCTTTAAAGCCTAAATGCTTAACCAGGCCAAATGCTTCTCCAGGCCGCTTCTCCAGGCCAAATGCCTCTCCAGGGCAAAGGTCTCTCCAGGGCAAATGCCTACCCAGGCCCAATGCTTCTCCAGGCCAAATGCCTCTCCAGGCCAAATGCCTCTAGTTTCTGGTCCTCACGCCTTATATACCTTTCTGCTTTCTACCACCACTCCCTGGGATTAAAGGCTGACTTTCTGGGATTAAAGGTGTGTATCACCGTGCCTGGCCGTTTCCAATGTGGTCTTGAACTCACAGAGATCCAGAGGGATTTCTGTCTCTGGAGTGCTAGGATTAAAGGCGTATGCTACCACTGCCTAACCTCTATGTTTAATATTGTGGCTGTCCTGTTCTCTGACCCCAGATAAGTTTATTAGCATATACAATATTTTGGGGAACACAATACCACCACATCCTCCAGGTATTGTCTTGCCAGGAGTGCACTTCTGCCTCAGCCAGGTGCCAGACACCAGGCCTGACATCCTGTTTCTGTGGCTGGGTTGCTCAGCACTTGGGTGCCAGAGGCCTCTTAATCTCTGCAGGCCTCTGAATCAGAGAGATCCTGGGGAAACAACAGGACAACAGCCTTTTCATGAGCCCATGAGGCTGGCTCCTGACTGGGGCTAGGTTTGAATTGGCACCTGGGCCCTTTCATGGTGGTATTCCTCTTCACTTTAAGCCTTTTATTTAGAAGCAGTTTTATACCTACCAAGAGGCTTAAGAAGATCATACAAACAATGTCTATATACTCTTTGTCCAGATCCACTACTTGTTTTTAAGGTAAATTTTGTAGGGGGATGTGGTGATGTACATCCAACACTTGGTATGCTGAAGCAGGAGGCTATCCATGAGTTCAAGACCAGCCAGGGCTCCAGTGAGTTTTGCTGTGGAAGAATGGTCTTTGCATCTCTTCTCGGAGAGTAGACAGAGGGTTTGAAAAAGTGCTTTGGAAGGTGAGCAGTTATGTTTATCAGATCAGTTTAGACAATGCCACAGTAATAAACCCTAAAATCTTAAAAAAAAAAAAAAAAAAAAAAAAGCAAGTACTCAATCATGTAGCTCTGGCTGGCTTGGAACTAGCTGTGTAGACAGACCAAACTGGCCTGGAACTCATGAAGATCCCCCTGCCTCTGCCTCCTGAGTCCTGAGATCACAGACGTGCCCCCATACCTAACCAACTCTAAAAATCTTAGAAGCTTAAGGTGTAACTGTTTTCCTCTTCCTGTTATAATCTCTGGCTCGATCTTTTGCCTTTGCCATTTCAGTACAGGGCTTCCCAAGTCACTGTGGCAGGGGCACCAGAGCCAGTGATTCCAATTGGCCTTTACTGCTTTGGCTCTGAAATGGCATTCATCTCTGCTCACAGTAGATGGTAGAGATTAACTCAAGGCCCTCCCACAACTGTTGGTGAGCTGTGACCATCCCTGCCCCAGAGTTCCATGGTTGTCACCGCCGGCCGTGTGTCCTGTGAACCACGGTGGCAAGAACAACTCTTTTTCTGTCTCTGACACATTTTGATTGTGAGTAGGATTGAGGCTTAGGGAAGTTACAAATGGTGTAGATGAGGATCCTGCATGCCAGAGGAAGGAGGGAAAGTCAAAGAATAACCAGAGGACATGTGGAGAGAAGCCCCAAAGCATATCGCTCTACTTGGTTAACCCACCCAGGTCCTGAAGGTGTCTGCCTCGTCCTCAGCATCACGTCCTCACAGTGTATTGCCATCTGTCCAGAGAGTTGTCGGTACCCTGCAGCTCCCACCCACAGCCAGCTGGGTTCCCATCCTCTCAAAATGTGCGAAGAGGCTGGTTCCTTTTGTTGTTGACTTCCAGCCCTCCATGGGCTTTGGAGGAAAAAAAACCCAGCAGAAGTGAATTATGAAGGAAATTGAGTATTTGCAACCATACTGTCAAAACTAGGAATCACCACAGTCAGATGAAACACGGAAGAATGCAGCTTAGCACACATTCAATAATGTTTAAGGCATTCTGGATACTATGTCAACAAACCAATCTAGAAAATTAACTGGAGATGGGATGTATCACGTGCTGCAAGCATCTGCCAAATGCAATATCAAAACGCAAGCATGGCTGGATAAGAAGAGCATCTAAGCTTCTTAGGATCCTATCCAAAGACATGTAGCCATGGATGAAACTCTCGGGTATCGTGGAAACACAAAATCACAGCAATGTTAAGTGAGGCCCTAGTTCCTGTGCGTCTCCTAAACCCAGGTTTCTGGCCAGGCACCAGTTCATGAATGCACCTGAGGTGGGGGCTGGTCTAGACAGGAGCTCTTGGCAAGCTGAGCCTCAGTTTCCCTAGGATACCTAGGCAAACAACAGCCTTAAGGTCCTTCAGCAGGCTCACTGTTAAAATAACAGAGACCTTCAGCCTATCACACTGAGAACATTTACCCCAAAATGGCTCTCTCCCTCTCTTTCTCTTTCTCTCTCTCTCTCTCTCTCTCTCTCTCTCTCAACACCACACCCATGCTCCAGAGTCACTCACTGGGGTTGGTGACTTCTGCCTACTTGAGTCTATATTAATTAAAGAGCAGGCTCAGATAGGAGAGCCAAGTGTCTTATTTCATAAAGCAGATAGTATGAGTGATTTTAATTTACACAGAGAGTATGACCAGGGTCTGTGTGCAGCAGGAAGAGCCTCAGAAATAGTCTTGGTTTCTCAATCTGATAGCTCAAGACTCAGAGTTGCCATAAATTCTGATAAAATGTCTTCCCGGCGGCGAAAGATAATTTTTATAAGCTTTTGGAAGGGACTAATAAAGCCATAATCTACAGTCGTCTATTATTTAAAGACCTGGCTTGAGGGATGTGATTTGTAAGGGTTTTATATAAATAGGGAGCGTATATTAATTCTATGTCTCAATCCATCACCCTTTCTGGGAAGGAGCTGTGGTGGGGCTCTGGTTGCTCGTGACTGGTCTCTGGTCTGCACTGGATCTTGAAGGGTCTGCATCTAAGCCTTCCCCACAACACACATGTTCCATGCAGGGGGTAATCAAGGCTGCTTGGGCTGGCACCCACAACTCTCCCCTGGCCCTGTGTGTCATGTCTGACAAACAGGATTCCACTGTGACAAGGCCTGGTGGTGATGAAGGTAGCTTTGTCATCCCTGACAACAGACGTATGGTAGGGATTTTCATATCTCCCCTGAGCCCATCTTCTCTAGCTTTGGGGTTACCATGCCAATGCGGTGCCAAGCATCCCATAACAACAAGCTTAAGGACTCAGCCAGAGAAGCAGCCTTCACATCTGACTCCAGCAGTCCTGGCCCCCCACTGGGGAAGCAGAGCAGGTTTCAGATGCCGCAGGCAGGGTCTGTGTGGCTTTCTCCTTGCAGCACCAAGTGCTGGGCCAAGTGTTAGCAACCCTGCTAAGCAGGAGAACTGCCCAAGTCTCCGCCCACCAGCCTCCAGCCTTCTTCAAGTCAAAAGGCCTGGAGATGACAGCAAAGAGCCAGGAAGCCTGCCTTGAAGAACAGCAATTGTCCTCTAGGTTGGACACCAGCATTTTCTCCTTCTCTGCACCTACCTGAGTGGCCAACAGCAGGAAGAGACGATGAGCATGGAAGCACATCATTTATGAGCTCTCCTTCCCCACTTCGTAGTCTTTGACCCGTAATGCAGAAGATTCAAGTAAGGAAACCCAGATATGGCTTAGGGAGACCCAGAAGGTGCAGCTTCGGAGGCAGAGCCAGCATTCAAGATCCTATCTGCCTGGGCATGGTGACACACATCTGTCATCCCAATACTGAGAGGCTGAGGTGGGATCAGGCATCAGGAGCCAGCTTGGGCAACACAGTGAAATGAGACCTCATCTTTACAAAAAACAAAAATCAATGTCTGGCAGATTCCTATAGCCTCCCACGATTTCTTTAGCAAACACTGCCTTCTAGATGGAAAGACAAAGAAAAAACACAGGGAGAGAGAACTGGCAGCATTTTAGTGGGCTGACTGAGTGGATTCCTGGGTATGAGGAAGACGCGAGTGATCTTATGCATGGGATGGGGGGGTCTTACATGTGAGTGTGGGGGCAGAACACCCCATGAGGGCCCAGCAGAGATCTAGAGCCCTCACAAGACCACTGGCTGGGAAGTCTATCCTGGGAAACAAAACCTGTACAGATAGGACATCTGGACCTGAGCTCAGGAGCCACCTGCAGCCACTGCATAGGGGTACACTTTATTTGTTTATTGATTTAATTTTCTTTTTTAGACGGGCTCTTACTATGTAGCTCAGTCTGGCCTGGAACTTGACAACACTCCTCTTACCTCAGTCTCCTAAGCACTAGAATGAAAGGTGTGCATGGTACACCCAGTTTCATAGTAAATTTGACACAATAGGACACAAGTGTACAAAAGGACCTTGATGATCCATTGATGGAGGAGAAAAAGTAGTTTCTCAAGAGTGGACTAGCAATGCAGCTTCCCATGCTGCCTGGACACCCTCCCTAGCAGTTCCTGTGGGCAGATCACAGCCAGGAGTTCTTAAGCATCAGTATTCCCACCATGCCCAGAGCTCCGGGGTCATAGTTCACTGGAGGCCTCCTTGACCCTCTCTTCCCCACCCGCCACAGCCTTCCATAGCCCAGATGACTCCCCAGACACCTGAACTCAAATCTTCAGACCTAGAATGGCTCCCTGAACTGTGAGTAATACAAAACAAAGCCTGACTCCCAAGAATGGTCATCTTTTCCTCAAGGAACAGAAGCTTAATTATGTTTTGTGAGAACAAAATGCTCCTCTTTGTGCCCTGAGTTGATAGCTGAGTGGGAGGGGCCTCTCACCTCACTGGCAGCTAGCCTTCCCCCAATCATAGGTTGCCATTGACATAGGGCCTTTCTGACCACTGTTCATCTTAGAGAGAGTCTGGAGGAGGGCAAGGTCTGGTTTATCTTCTTACAAGGACTCTATTTAGTCCTGGCTACTTCCTTCAAGGCCCCATCTCTGAATACAGACACCCAGCGGGGGTATCAAGACATCACTGTGGGAATGGGAGGTATATGAAGCTTGACTCCATCTCAGGCTAGTCTGGCTTTGTTTCTCCACTCCAAGGAATTGAATGTGGGATGGACAGGCACTGGGGAGGCAGAAAAAGAAATAGAATAGGACAAAGTTGAGGATGCTTGTCCAATCTCAGATGGAGTCAGTCAGTCTACTTTCCCAAGCCTTGAAGCAGATCCATCTTGGATATACTGAGTCTGAGGTGGTTGCTCCCAGCTACCCCATAGCAGCTCTCTCTTGCCTTGCATAGCAACTCTTGCAAATAGAAAGATGTCTCAATATTAATGATTGGAAGATTTCTCATGAAAAGATGAGATTCTGGCTTTTACTGAAGCATTCGGTAATCAGCTCACCAGGGCTGATCACAAGACCTGACTCCTCTCCCAGCTCATCCCAGGCCACCTCTGAGCATGTCTGGCAACAAAGCCACATGACCATCCTGCTTCTTTGCAGAGGGGACAGCATAGCATGGGTCCCCTTTGATCCCAGATCCTCCATGAAGATAGTGCAGATAGTCCCAGGAAAGCAGATTCTTATGCAGTCAGGAAGTGCAGATATTCAATGTGGCTTCTGAGGTCCCCCTTCTTTATACGCAGTAAGGGACCACCTCAAATATTCACTCCCTCTCCCCTCTGGGGTTTGATGATGGTCCCCCAAGACTTTGTCCCACCCACCATTTGGACAATGAGCACAGGAAGCTGCAGGGCAGAAGAGTGCCCCCCACCCCCACCGGCTGCAGCTTCCCAGGTTCCTACACAGAGGCCCCTCTTGGTGTTTATTTATTATTGAACACTCAAAATCACTTGCTGGGTCGGGGCTCTCACCTCAAGCCTCTCCCATCACCTGGCATTTCCATCACTGGGACTGCAAAGTTGCCCCTCTAGGCACAGAAGGAAAGCAGCTATTAGCAGGCAGCTTGGCCAGGAACAAACAGTGGGAGAGCAGAGACATTGGTTCCCGAGGCCCACTGTTCTCCTTGCCCCAGATGTCTCTGAGTTCGCAGACAGGCACTGAGCAAAGCTGACTGTCCCGGAATGCCTGTGTGGAATGGTGAGCAGGGAGGAAGGTGTTGGGCTTGTCCTACCTCCAGCTGTGTCCAGCTTCTTGCTGGACTCCACTGGACTTTGAACAAGTCTTCTACTTATCCCCAGGAACCAAGGAAGCAGAGTCACCTGCTCTCATTTCTTCTTCCTGTGTGTTAATATAAAGACCCCCACAAAAGTCAGGTTTGAATGTAGAAGAAGCCCAAGTCCCTCAGACTGCGAGGAAGCCATCGCCATTTCCCAGAATCTCTTCCCATAGCCGGATGTCAGTGTCATGGGTGGGATCTAGAGTAAAAGTTTCCTAAAAGCACATGTTGGCTTGGTCACTATCCCATGGCACTACTGGAAGGTAATGAAACTTTTAAAAGATGGAGGTTAGTGAGAGGAAGGTAGGTTGTTGGAGTAAGCTCTTGAAGGGGTATCTGGCCTCCGACCTCTGGTCTCTCCTTGTCTCTCTACTCTCCCGCTTCCTCTGCTAGACCTTCCTCCACGATATTCTCAAACCCAAAAGCAATATAGCCAACTGACCATGGCCTGAAACCTCCAAACTATGGGCCTAGAAGTTGATAAGCTCGGGTATTTTGTTACTAGCAACAGCTGAGTAAGAAAATTAACTTGGTATTAAGACCGTTTTTTTTTTTTTTTAATAGCAGCTAGAATCAACTTACCAGCACACAGAGGTTTTGTGTGTAAACTGAGTCCTATATATGTGAAGACTCTGGAAGATGGGGAGCTCAGAATGTCTCTGGGGTCCCTGACCCTCAAGGACAACTACTTTCCCTCAGACAGGGCTTCCTCTTTCTCTGAGGAAGCCTGGGCTCTATCAGACTCAGAAAACTCTGGATGAGAACACACTGACGGGTCTGCATCTCTCAGGGGTGTGGGCAGTGGGGACTGATTCTCTACAGACCCAAAAACGACCAAGACGGCTGAGGTATGAGTGCTCTGTAGCTTGGCATGGTGTTAGCAGCAGGCCTCAGGGTGCGGTAGCAGTCCACAGTACTCAGCTGCAGAACACTTGTGCCGAAACCATCAGCTTCTACTCAACATGGAGATCAGAGTGGCTGTCACTCAGTTAGCATCTGTTTCCCTAACACGCAGCCACTCTCCATTAAGTGATTGAGACACATCATACTCTGCCATGATCTTCCCCTCTCCCAGCTAAGAGTCTCAGAAGCAGAGAGGCTGCGGGCAGGGCTTCCCACTCCATGGCCTAACTCAGCACTATTTGACACCCTTCAAGCCCAGGACCGTGACTTGTTTGTTGGAAAACATATTTCCTCCCCTCTGCACTAGGACCCAAGATCAGATGAAAAAGCCTTTTTCTGCAGATCTGGAGTTGGCAGCAGTTCTGAGGAAGGCAGCTTGAAGTCAAGCAGGCTCACTATTATTCTAACCATGAAATGGGTGTCCTGGTACATAGCCCACCCATCTCAAATGCAGTTTAAAAATAGTACAAAAATGTGGCATTGTCAGTTAAAAGGGCTTCTACCTTTAAGGAATGGCCAAGCCACCGCCTGTAGTCTAAATGAATAGGGAGTTGCTCTCTCAGATAACAAGATAGCCAGAGGACGGCACTTGGGGCATTGGATCAGTGCTTTGATTGTGGGATCAAGGTCTAAGGGCTGTTTTATCTTTCAGTTCCACCATCCTAAGCACACTAGCTCTGGACTGCACGTCTTTGCCTCCTGGTTCCAAAATGGCTGCTGGCTGTTTATCCTCATGCCTTCATCCAAGACAGAAAAAAGAAGATTAAAGCAAAAGCTTTCTCAGAAGGAAGCTTCATCTTTGTCATTGTTTAAATAAATCATCCCTAGCGGACCAGATGGGAGATGGATTAGCAGGAAGGAAGCGGGTATGAGGTGATGGCTTTGGATAGGCAAAGGACAGTGTTTGCCATAGAACCACATTCTGCGAGGCAAGATGAACGAGGCCCTGGCCCTCATCCTGCACTGAAGACGACTGTGTCTTTCAGATCTGCCCCTGACTTCCCAGGCCTCAGGAAATGAGCCCTGGGCAGAGTCAGGCAGCCCCAAAGGATTCTTGCATTTAATGGAGTGACTACATGTAGGTCTCATGACTTCTGTGTCTCCTCTCTCCCCATGACCCTTCTTCAGGGCCACCCTCCTGAGGTAGACTTGGTTTTGAATGTCTTCCATCTTTTTTTCATAGATTTATTTCATTTTAAATTATGTGTATGTTGTAAATAGGTGTGCACATGTGTACAGTGCCGGTGGAGACCAGAGGCATCAGATCCCCAGGACCTGGAGTTCCACGCAGCTATGAGCTGCCTGATGTGGATGCAGGGAACTGAACTCAGGTCCCTGGGAAAAACACTTCATGCTCTTGACAGCAACGTTCTCTCTCTAGCCTTTTTTCTTAAGCCTGGGTTCTTTTTGGAGCGAACAGCTGTTCAAAGGAAGTAGTCAGCAGCATTTTTCGTTTCACAACTGGATGACTGTATTTAAGCAGCATCCGTAAGGGGAGATGGTTTTCCTACTCACAGGTCTGTATCCCACACTCTCCCCTGCTTCCATTGGTGGGTTGTTGACAGTAATAGCCTGGGGCTGTTACACGATAGTGTGTGGTGATTTCTTAGCAATAGTTTTTTAT
>CABHPH010000245.1:0-52914 GCA_902168325.1 Peromyscus nudipes
AGACAGACAGACAGACAGACAGTTGGACAGACAGATAGTCCTCCCCTCCTTCATTCTTGGCAAATGAAACAAACTGCTCCTGAACCAACTGCCCTCAGTAGGGAGTCACCCAGCATAACTCTGAGGGCAGCTATTAGCCACAGCCAGATGAGGACCAAGTTGCTCAGCCCAGTACCCGTGAGGGGCCTGAGTCCTGCCAATAACCACACAAGCAGGCAGCAGATCCTCCCAAGCTGAGCCCCAAACTGATTGCAATCCTTGTGGACCCTTTCACTGCAGCCCATGAAAGACCCCAAGTGCAGGAGCTCTGGTAAACCTTACCCTGAGACTGTGATGACTGAAACAGCCGAGCATAGAGATGATCCACTGTACAGTGCTGAACACAAATGGAGTGGCTTAGATCAGTAAAGAACGACAAACTCAAAGAGAAATAGGTGACAGGATTTAGGGATAGCTTGCAGGGGAGGGTCAAAGGAGGTCAAGTATGAACATAGAGTTTTGTCTGCAGAAACTGTGGGGGAGGAGCAGGGGGAGGCATGCCGACTAGGCAGAAAGATGACTTTGGATCCTGGAACTGGAGTTACAGATGGTTGTGAACCACCATGTGGGTGCCGGGAATCAAACACAGGGTGGAGTCAACTCTCCAGCTCCCATGGTTACATTTTCCTGAACACACACTAACTCCAAGCTCCGTGAAAAGGGCCTTGCTCTGGGAGGTGCCTAATGGTATCTATAACACATTAGAGATGAGAAAGCTTCTTTCAGATAGGTGAGTAACTTGACCACATCCACACAATAATGGTAAGCCCAAACAATAAAAAAGCTAGACACAGTGTGGAACACCCACAGTCCTGTCTAGTTGAGAGGCTGAGGCAGGAGGATCTGTTGAGCCTAGGAATTCCAGACTTACTGAAACTCCATCTCAAAAGATAAATGAGAAAGACCTTCCCTCAAAAATAGGTAAAATAAAAAGGTGGACAGTACATGAGGAATGCCACAAAAGGTTGTCTTCACATGCATCTGCACATACTCACATAATCACAAAATCATGTGTACACACACACACACACACACACACACACACACACACGACAAATAACCCATGTAAAGTGGCACACTCCTCTAATCGTAGAACTTGAGAGGGGAGGCAAAAGATCAAGAGTTCAAGGAAGGAACGTCCTCAAATACATAAAGAATTCCAGGCCAGCCTGGGTTACATGAGATACTATTTCAAAACAGCAAAAACAAGATTCAGGAGCCCAAGGTAAGTGACTCCTGCCCTAACACATAAGCATAGACTGTGTGGTGTACACACATTTGCATAATTACACATTGCTTGTGCTGAAGGTTTTAGCCAAGCTCGGTGATCAAACAAACAGTCACTGTTGGTATTAATTTCCCTGAGCGGTAGCACAAACACACACTGAAAATCATGCACTTCGGGGCTCCTCTTAGAACAGCAGGCAGCCATGGTTTCCTTTTTTCTCTCCTGTTTCTTTTTTTTTTCTTTTTCTTTTTCTTTTTTTTTTTTGCCATCCTTTGGGGGAATCGGCTGCTAAGTGTTTGGCTTAAGGGTTCAAAAACAACATTGGTGGCTTTGAACATCGGGTTAAAAGAGTGGTCCGCCTGCGTGCCGAACAAAGGAACAAGTTACAGAAGTGCATTGGAACAGAAATTCCTTCCAGCCATTTCCTCGGGAAAAGTCAGTGCTGAGACTTCATCTGTCCACCTTCAACCCTGCCTTTGAACGCTTTACATCTGTACATGTGTTTTACATGCTTTCAAATTGCTCTCGTGTTCAGTATCTCTTGGTATTCAAATGCTTCCATGTCCTTCTCCACAGAGGCAAGTTGTGAGGTGCTTGCCCCTGTCCTGTATAAGTACAAAGAACCAGACAACAGGGATCACTGACAACCAGGTTCATCAGGTTACCATGTAGTCAGTCATCAAACACACCTGGGTAGAACACCAGGCTGTGGAGATGGTTCCGTGGGTAAAACATTTACTGCACAGGTATGAGGACCCGAGTTGGACTCCTCAGAACCCAGGTAAAGGCAGACATGGCAGCGGGCACCTGTGACTGAGTGCAGCACTCCTACAGTGAGATGGGAAGCAGGGACCGGGGACTCCACGGAAGCTTGTGAGTCAAGCTCGACAGAAGCCTGGGATAAGCGGCAGTGAACAAGAGGCCCTGTCTCAAACAAAGCAGAAGGCAAGGCCCAGGGCCAATGTGTCCTCTGACCTCCACATTGTGTGCTGAGGTCCACCATGCCCAAAGCAATATACACGGACACATACACGCAGAGAGAAAGATTTTAAAAAGAAAATACATCTAGGTAGAGGATAGCTAAATGAAATCCAATATTGCCTCAATCTGTGGCTCAACAGCTCCAGAGGAAACTCCAGGGCTTCTTTCCGCACATGGGAGCAGCAGCCTAGTTGGGCATGGATGGAGGATCCTGCTTATGACAAGTGTCTAGGGTGGCGTGTGTGGTAGCCCCAGGCTGTCCCAGTACAGAACCACTTATCTGGAGCCCTCCTTGCCCACCACTCTCAGGAACATCACCCGAAACCAAGACAGCTGCTGCTCTGAGTCAGCTTCTCAGGGATTCTGGCCACTTGGACGGCAGAAAGTGATGTTTATCTAAGTTGTCCTATTATCAGTAAAAACTCAGGAGTCAGATATTGGGGTAAAAACCTGATAGATCAAGAAAGCGGTAGAGAAATGACCAGCTGACCCTCTCTCCACACTTCCCAGATCAAAAAAAGACCATGAAAAATTAAGTCCCTCCCTTCTCTTTACTGTACATCTCTCCATCCATATTCCTGGTTTCTCTAGCACTAGTTCTGGTCAGTTAGTCTCTGACTCCACCCCTGTGATTCAGAATTAACTTTATTAACAGTCTCAGAGTGTCAGTGTTATCAAATATCCCACAACCAGAAGGTTCTCCAGGAGCACGGAAGGAAGCACGCTGTTTCTGGAGGCCGCCCACCATGCTCCCCACACCAGTCTCAGTCAGTTTGAGACCCCTGAGTCCAGATGTTTCCATGGACCTTATCTTATCCAAGCTCTGAGCACTGAGCCTTCTCTCAAACAAGTGAGCCTCCTTCCATTCCTCTGTACCTCAGGCAGTCATTGCCTGTCATAATCAAGAACCGCCAGCTGCAAATAGCATTCTTAAAATCCAATATCCAATTCCCTCAGGGCTCACCAGCAGCTCCAAGGTCCCACACAGCCAATCCTTGTGTCCCCAGTGGCTGTGTTTACATGAGATGATCTATTAGCCATAGACACACAGGGATCTGTGGGAGCAGGGAATGGAAGAGAACTTCCTCACTCCCTGGAAGTTCAACTGAGTTTGTAGAATATTATTTTAAGAAGTGTTACATTTGTTTATGCTATGGAACATTTGGTTAATGGTGCAAAGATTTGTTGCACTCTTTTATGTTGCATTTGTTTAACTCTGTGAAGCTGTGCTACTTTGCCTGTCTAAAACACCTGATTGGTCTAATAAAGAGCTGAACAGCCTATAGTGAGGCAGGAGAAAGGATAGGTTTCTGGGGGGCTGGCAGGCAGAGAAAAATAGGAAGGAGAAATCTAGGAGCAGTAAAAGATCAAGGAACAAGAAAAGGAAGAGAGGACACAAGGGGCCAGCCACCCAGTAACACAGCCAGTCACAGAGTAGAAAGGAAAAAAAAAAGATATACAGAAATAGAAGCACGCCTTTAATCCCAGCACTCGGGAGGCAGAGGCAGGCGGATCTCTGTGAGTTCAAGGCCAGCCTGGGCTACCAAGTGAGCTCCAGGAAAGGCGCAAAGCTACACAGAGAAACCCTGTCTCGAAAAACCAGGTAAAAACCCAGAGGCAAAAGATAGATGGGATAATTTAAGAAAAACTGGCTAGAAACAAGCCAAGCTAAGGCTGAGCATTCATAAGTAAGAATAAGCCTCTCTCTGTGTGTGATTTATTTGGGAGCTGGGTGGCAGACCCCCAGAAGACCAAAGAGCAAAGAGCTTAAAAAGTAAAAACAACCAACAACACTAAGGCTATGATAAATGTCACTGAATGACATTTATCAGCCCCTCCAACTCCACAGGTCCTGCCCCTTCCCAGCTTCATCAGATTGATGTTTTGTCCCTTGATTTTCATTCAGTAGATGGTGCTGTCTTCTTGGACTGAATAAAAGCTGGAGGGTATTTGGAGGAACAGTAAGGCCATCTACAGCAACCAGTCTTCCAAGATGGCCCCAATGTATCCCCCTGGTATTCACCTCCTCCTGTCCCCCACCAAGCTCACAATATAATAAACAGAATACGGTTTTATTTACTGCCCACTCCTACAAGCAGATTTTCTACTAGTTGAATCTTGTCATGATGGAAGACCCAGGCAACAGTTGACTACAAAACCCTGAGCCTTTGGGTCACAGCTCCCAGCTCAGCCCTGATCCCTGACACACAGGTGCTGTGAGATGGCTAGCTACTGTTTGTGGCTTTAAAGCCACTAAGCCTGTAGTGATTTGTAACAGAGAAGCAGATAACTGACATAATATCACTTTCAAACAAGCCTATAAATCTGAGATTCCTACAAGTGAAGAGTCTTTCAATAATAAGATGTAGTCCCATTTTGTAGATGAGAAAGATGAGGCCAATGATCGATTCCATAGTTAAAACATCAAGACTCAGTGGGACTCTAGAGGGTCAGTTGTGGTTTGTGTCCCTTGTTTTCATATTCATTTACTTATTCATTTGGGGAGCAGATGTGCCCTGGTAAAGGTCAGAGAACAACTTCCAGGATCTGGTTTTCTCCTGCTACCATGCATTCTGGGGATTGAACTCAGGTCATCAGGCTTGGTGGCAAGCCCTTTTAGGCTGTGGGTCATCTCATTGGCCTCTGGTTTTGTCTTCCAAACTATTGTGGGCCAACATTTTCACAAAATATAATAAAAAATTAGCTGTTACTGGAATGGCCACGCACTTGGGTATGGCAACATTGTCACCCTACCATGGAAGCCTGCTGTCAATGTCGGCATTAACTACTGACAGGAATGCCTCTCAAGGCCCACATCTTTGGGTTTCCCAAGCTTTACACATTGGTGTGTTTTCATTTTGTACATTGTCTGTGGAGCACCTCTGCTACTACTTACTGGACATTATCATTAAATATTCATATCCTGTCTTATCTTACAGCCATTAAGTTGGACACTGACCAGAGAACAGAAAACATCAAGTGTGGGTGTGTGGAGAGGTGGGAATCTGCCCTATTGGTAAAGGTAACATGATGCAGACACACTGGGAAGCAGAGTGGAAGATCTTCAGAAATCTAAAAATAGACTAACATAGTATAAATAAAAAACCTGCAGGAGAGGGAGCAGAAAGAGTTTAAGAGGCCAGGGCAGACATGACAGGACCTCTGTACTCATGAATCTGTAACCTGCATAAGGTGGAGAGGGTGAGAACCTCCAGATTGAGCTGGAGGAGAAGGTGTCCAGGAGCCCACACCCTGGAGGAACTGTTTACAATTGTTCCCTCTGTAGGAGGAGGGAGAGTCAACTTTCTCTAAGAGGATGACCCTGGCCAACCATGCTACAGAGGTTACACACACACACACACACACACACACACACACACACACACACACACACACAGAGGAGTACATGGGCAGCACAAATTGGATTCAATGGGAGGGAATGTGGGAGGAGTTAGAGGTAAGAGTTGGGGGGTTGTATATATGATAAAAACATTGTATGAAAGTCTCAGTCTAATAAAAATATTATAAAGTATATAATCATAGTTACTATAATGTAATATATACATAAAAATAGAAGTTCTCTCTGATCTGAAATTTGCCTACTGAGCACACACCCAAAGAGACTGAAAGCCAAGTCAATCACCACTGATGAATGAGGAGATAAAGAAAATGTGGTAGAGGATGGAGTTCAGGGGTAGAACGCTTGCCTAGCATGAAGGAGGTCCTGAGCTCAACTCTTAGCATGAGGAAGAAAAAGTATGAAGGTCAGAGACAGGACAACTCATGGGAGTTGCTTCTCTCCTTCCTCCTTGTGGGTTCTGGGGCACCAGACTTTACTGCAAGGGCCTTTACCCACTAAGCCATTGCACCAGCCCCCAAATGCAAGAATTTCATACTATGTAAAATAAGCCAGTCACAGCAGAATCGATCAGCATGACTCTGCTCAGGCAAAGTGGCTAAAACGGTGATGAAACATTTAAAAAGAAGAAAGGCTGTGCACGCCTGTCATCCTAACTGCCTGAGATGCTGAGGCAGGAGGACTGCTTGTACCAAGAAATATTATGCCAGTCTGGGAGTCAGCAAGACCTGCTCAAACATGAAACTAAAACCCAGAAAGAGAACAGTGGTTGCCAGGTGCTCAGAAGAATTAGTGTTTAATGGTGTATGGTGTTTGGTTCTCCAAGGTGACAGAGTCATAGAAGTGTGCTGCAGGATGATGGGCATTCAGTCACACAACCATATCCAACACCAGTGACAAGATAGACTCAGACAAACTCACACCTGTAGAATCTAGATTCACGTATATGTATGTATACTGCTACAAGATGTAGATATATGAAGTAGGAATTCAGCTGATTACAACAGAGCACTTACCTGGAAGAGTCAAGGGCTTTTCCAGAAGAAGCCAAGACTCAAGGAAGTATTGGTGCTATTTGGCTTTTGAATATATCAGCTGTCTCCTGCAATGAATTTCATATGTACTATTATAGCTTCCCCAGTTGATTCTTTTTCCTAAGAACTAACAGTGTGGATTGGTCATTCTTTGGGCATAGTTTTTCCATATATAATTAACGTATTTGGATAACAGTCACATAGGCAAGGCTTCCTTCTTCCAGGCTTTTTGTTTCTCTTTTTTAGCATTAGAATCAGATATCTCCTTTAGCAAGCATCCAAGGCCAGGGCCAGCTCCAGACAAAAACATTTTATCTGAGATACCTCTCAAACATCCAAGGACAAACAGCAGACAGTATAAGCATTCCAGACCACCTGCTACTCTTCTGAATTAAGGTAAATATCCATTTGGAGACACTGCCTAGGCCAGGCAGATGTTAGGTACATAGCTTTATTTCTTGTGCAAATTAAGCTTTAACCCTCCTTAGAACAAAAGCATTTTTTACATACCAAGTACATCAAGCTATGACACAGGCTGCCTAACTCCCCCCACCCTGCCAGAATACGGCACAGCCAAGTTATACTGAGACAGTTAAAGCCTAAAGTGAAATAAAGGCAGTTTTATTTCACTCATGATTTATGCTAACATTGTAGACTCCTAACATTTCACCTAACCACTTCTAGGAATGTAGTTTGAGCACATAAATTCCCTTTTTCTGATATATTAACCGAATTTAGCTCTTAGTGGACCCCACCTCCTTTAACCACTCCCCTTTTGGGTTGTAAAAGAAAGCCTGATGGTCACTGCCTGAGGTAAACTCTTATCTGTCTTTATGACCCTGTAAGAATTTAAGTCTGGTGAACTTGCTTTGACCAGAGATTCGCTGCTTTGTTTGGGTATATAACTGAAAGCCTCAGAGACTAGAGAGGATTAGAAGGACGATGATGGGGGATGGAGATGGAAGGAACTTGGATAGAACCATGAGAGGACAGGAGAGGAAGGGACAGAGAGGAGCTAAGTATGAGAACAGAACTGAAGCTGTGTAGAGAGATTTTGACTTAAAAGAATAAAGTGAATGGACTAAGATATAGATTCATTCAAGTATCCCTCAGATTAATCCCCGCTGGTAGCGTCTCTTCTGGAACCCTGGGAGAAGACTATAGAGAAGCTGGACCCCAGCAGTCTTTGATAGTATACGTGTAATAGGTGCATGTAGAGGAATCCTGGGGCAAGAAGGGGGAGGAAACGAAGAGAGTGATCAGCTGCAAATATGAGCCAAGTGTACGATGCACGTGTGTAAAGAAGCCACAATGAAACGTTATTTTACATGCTCATGAAAAGCATAAAACTGAGGGCTGGTGACATAGCTCATAAACACTTGCTGCACAAGCTTGAGGACCTGAGTTCAGATCTGTAGAACTAACCAGGTGAAAAGCTAAGTGTGCGTCTGTAATCCCAGTCTGGGGGAGGTGGAGACAGACAGATCCCTGCAACTCCCTGGCCAGTCAGCCTAGCCAAGTCAGTCAGCTCCAGGTTCAATGAGAGACCCTTCCCTAAAAGTAAGATGAAAAGTATGAGGAAGACATCCAACTGACCTCTGGCCTCCATCTTATGTGCACTTACATTCGCAAATGCACATAAACAGACAGATATACTCCCACACACATCATCATCATCATCATCATCATCATCATCATCATCATCATAACTAAAACTAGCAAAAAAGAGCAACCATGGTCTCTCGGAATGGCAGTGTTTCCAGAGAGATTGTGCTAAATCTCTGCTTCATTAACTGAAGGCTGAGAAATGGCCATGGTATCCAGAAGGCAGGGGTGAGTCTCCTCTTCCCATTTACTCCCTGTGTGCCCTTGGATGAGTCACACAACCTCTCTGATACTCAATAACATCTATGAAGAGAGAATCATGGGAAGCTTTGCAAGCTTGTTGTGAGAACTAAATAAGATAATATAGATAGCATGTACTCTAACACCTGATGGAGAACAGTCATCTGATAAGATTCAATCACGATTGCCATTGTCCCTGCGACCTTCTGGTATGGAGAGAGTCTTGACTCCTCCAGCCACAGCAGCCTCTCCTGTAGGACAGAACAGTGCCTCATGTCCACAGAAAGTTAAATATTCTGATGAAAGCACATCCTCTGCCTGCATGGAAGTTCCCTAAGGAACTTCCCACTATTGTGTATGACTGGCATGTGCCTTTAAAACTTTTTTTAAAAAGAAGAAAGTTTTACTATGGGGGGAAAAGTGTGAATTCCCTTTCCTTCCCTCCCTTCCATTCCCTGCCCAGCCCCCACTCCTCCATCCCTTACTCAGTTTACTTTTCTATCTAGGCAGGTTTTGCATGATCTGTTCTCAACTGTATAAGACTATCTTCTTATCCAGGTCAGCGAGAAGAGAAAAGGGATGTTTTTCATAAACAGGTATTACTGCCTGTTCCCAAGGTGCAGAGCCGTGTCTGGCAAACAAAGGCTCTCAACATTTATGTCCTAAACAATGAAGAAGTGAGTGAGTGAGTGAGTGGGTGGGTGGGTGGGTGAGTGAGTGAGTGAGTGAGTGAGTGGTTGAGTGAGTGAGTGGTTGAGTGAGTGAGTGGTTGAGTGAGTGAATTGGTGAGTGAGTAGATGAGTGAGTGAGTGAGTGAGTGAGTGAGTGGATGGGTTAGTAAATGAGGGAATGAGTGGGTGAGTGAGTGGGTAGATGGGTTAGTAAATGAAGGAATGAGTGGGTGAGTGAGTGGGTAGATGAGTTAGTAAGTGAGGCATGAGTGGGTGAATGAGTGAATGGGTAAATGAATTAGAAACCATGAGAAGAACTTCACTCTAAACTGCAATTCAGTAGACATTAACTCTTCCTTCCTGCCTTCTTCATCCTTCCATCTTGGTCAAACTGAGTGAGGACTGAGAGAGGAGTGCCCACTCCCTCTTGCAGACCAGCATCACTTGAAATCAAAGCAAGACCCAGCTGCAAGCACTGAGGAGCCTACCACACCCTCACTCCTAGTAAGGCCTTCCTTCTAAACTGTTAGGGGAGCAGGTTGGTCTTGGGCATGCTGCATGAGCAGAGCTTGGCGGGATTTAGACACTTGCTCTTTTGCCCACGACCCCAGTCAGAGACGTCTAGCCAGCCTCCTGTGGAACCGCTGAGGGTTGCAGAGCTGCTGCTTTGGGGTCTCAGAAGCACAGCCAATGGTTTTGATGCATGGCCCTGTTTATAGCACCTGAAACACAGCATCCATTACTGGGCTGCTGCTGTCAGACCTCCTTCACAGAACAACACAAGAGTCTCCGAGTCTCAGGAAAGATTTTCAAGCTCGGCAGAGCAACTCAGAGCGGCTCACACCTGTATGCCCTTCACAGATCTTGGATAAGCATTCTTAATGGCTGAGCCATGTCTGCAGCCCCTATTGTAACTGTTTTTTAAATGTACGATGCAGTTGTTCAAGTACACACACACACACACACACACACACACACACACACACACACACACATTGAGAATGACTGCTAGACCAGGAGTCAGCACACTGTCCTGTGCAAGTGCAGAGTAAATACTTGAGTGTTGGTTACAACGCCTCTGTTCTGCACTGTACACAGTCAGCCAGAGACAACAGGCCAGTAAAGAAGCATGCTGTTATGACTATCTAACTTCACTTACGAAATCAGACAGCAGTCCGAACCTCACCCACAGGCCATGATTTACACACAATTGCTCTAGTCCAAGGCTTGGAGTCAAGTAATCCATCCGTACCATGCTTGACATGAGTCCCTGCCCAGAAGCTACCATGTCCACTCTGCGTTGTGCAAAGATTAAAATGGGTTGTACTGTATCCGAAGATAGGCACACATCCAGAAGCAAATGTTTTGTTTTGTTTTTCTTTGCCCATTTTCGTGTGTGTGTGTGTGTGTGTGTGTGTGTGTGTGTGTGTGTGTGTGTGTTTGAACAACTTCGCAGTACATTTAAAAACAGTTACAATAGTGGCTGCAGAGATGGCTCAGTCATTAAGAGGACTCACTGCTCTGGTAAAGGACCTAGGTTTGGTTCTCAGCACCAAGGTGTTGGCTCACAATTAAATGTAACTCCGTTCCAGGGAATCCAGCACCTTCTGGTCTCCACAGACAACTGAATTCACATAGTACCCATACATACACTGAGGTACACACACTTAAAAAAAAACTTTTTAAAAACATAGTTAAGATGGAGCTGGGGAGATGGCTGTGGTTGAGTGCTTGCCATGCAGCTTGAGGGCAGGAGTTCAAATCCTCAAAACCCAAATAAGCGCTGGGCAGGCACTTGTAACTCCAGCCCTGGGAAGGTGGAAATAGCAGATCCCCGAGCTGGTCTAGGTCTATCTGTGAGTGCTTGGTTCGGTTGAGAGACTTTGCCTCAAAAATAAGATAGAGAATGATCAAGGAAGACACACAAAGTCAATCTCAGGCCTCCATGTGCATCTGCACACATGTATACATGCACACACACCACACACACATAACTATGAAAGGAAAAAATCGCAATGATCGGCATGAGTAGTTTACCATAACAAAAAGAATTTTAAAGCGAAGGCACTTTTAACACGTGCTTTAGCGTGGATGAACCCTGAAGATATTACAGTGGCATGAGGCAGATACAGCAGGAAAATCTGTGTGTTTGTAGCAAGAGGAAGTGACCATGATCAGGGATTCAGAAACAGCAGATGGTGAGTGCCCAGGAATGAAGTGGGTGGTGGCCCAGGTCTGTAGTGCCATTACTCAGAAGGCTGAAGCTGGAGGATTATGAGTTCAAGGTCAGCTTGGGGTACATGGTAAGACCTTATCTCAAAAGCAACAAAATGTTTAATGGGTAAGTGTTTGAGATGATGAAAAGCCTTGAAGATGGATGGTGGTGCTGGGTATAAATGATGGGACTATATCTAATGTTCCTGAACTGTATTTATAATGTTTCAGTAGTAAATTACTGAATATACATATACATATATGCATGTGTGTATATCTATTTTTTATCCCAGTTTTTAAAAATCATAACATACTTTTTAACTTTTATTGGCTCATAACTGTATGTGTGTTTAAGAGAGACACAGAGACAGAGACTGGAAGAGAGAGGATAGGGATACAATCCAGGGCTGAATGCATGCTGAACACATACTCTACCACTGAGCTGAACATCAGCCTGCTTTACTTTTTTCAACTTGTTATAGAGAAGAGGGTGTAGAGTGTGTCACCCTGAGTTCTGAGATAACCTAGCTTGTCGCCCATCATCACCGCTTGTACCAGGAGCACTCTGAGCCTCCCGTGATGACATGGCATCTCTGTCAGGTGACACACTGAGCAGGCTGTGAGCATTTCCTTAATTTGAGCTTCACCATTGTCCCACAAGAGAGGAACCGCAATAACCCCCCCTTTCTACGATTTATTTTATGTATGTGTGTGCAGCACATGAGAGCAGTGCCTGTGGAGTCCAGAAGAAGGTGTTGGATCCCCTGGAGCTGAAGAGATGGTTATGAGCTGCCTGATGTGGATGCTGAGAACCAAATTCAGGTTCTCTGCAAGACCATCAAGCACTTGTAACCATTGATCATCTCTCCACCCAACAATAAAACAGAGGAGAGCAACGTAAACCCAGAGAGATTTAGTGACTTGATCCTGAGTCTGGCTCTGGAGAAACTTCCTTCCCAATCTACTGGACCACTTGTCACCAAGACATGGCCTCACTCTCTGATACTCTAATAAAACCCTTTGTCCTGCTTGGCTGTGATAGAATATCATGACCAAAAGCAACTTGGGGAGCAAGGGGTTTATTTCATGTTACAGCTCACAGTCCATCTTGAAGGACAGTTGAAGAAGAAATTCAAGGCAGGTACCTGAAGGGAGAAACAAGGAAAAATCATGGAGGAGTGCTACTTGCTTAGCTTGATTTTTTTTTTAATACAACACAGGACCACATGCCCAGGGGTGGTACCTCGTACAGCAGGCTGGGCCCTCTTACATAAATTACTAAACAAGAAAGTGCCCCACAGACTTGTCTACAGGCCAGTCTTAAGGAGGCATTTTCTCCATTGAGGTTCCCTCTTCCCAGTAAATTCTAACTTGTGTCAAATTGAAAAAATAATAATAATAACAAGAAACTAACCAGCACACCCTTGACCTCAGTTCAGCATTAAATACCCCAAATTATCAGGAGTTTATATGCTAGCTCAGGAAAATGGGCTTTTTAACATAACTATACTAAGCCCATCTTGGTTTTAAAAGGGTTGGAATTGTCTTCAAGACTGGAAGGCTGCATTGTTTAACATGGGTGTTCTTGGAACAAGACAAAGATGTCCACTCTTTCCACTCCTGTTCAACACAATTTGAGAAATCTTAGCTTGAGCAGAAGGAGTAGTGAAGGAGATAGGAGGGACACAAATAGGAAAGGAAGATGTGAAAGTGTCTTTATTTGCTGCTGATCTGATTTAATCCTTAAAAGACCCTAAAGACTCCACCGGGAAACTCCTACAGCCTTAGAAAGAAATCTATCATTGATCCAACTGTATCACTCTTGGACATATACCCAAAGGACTCTGCATCCTATTAAAGAGATACTTGCATATCCATGTTCATTGGTAGACAGAAAGTTGAAAGCGCCCTAAATATCCATCAATTGCTGAATGGATAATAAAAACGTGGTACACTTACACAATGGAATATTCACTCAGCGGTTTAGAGAAATGAAATTCATAGGAAAGTCGATGTATCTGGAAACAACCATCTGGAATGAAGTAACCCAGACCCAGGAAGACATATGAATGTTACCTCTTATATATGGATGTTAACTTTGGGTCTTTGGATGTGTGTATCTAAATTGGAGTGTCCACGGAGGCAAGAAGTTGGCATGGAGACTTTGGGGAGTGGGATTTTCAAGGGAGTGGAGATGGCGTGCAGGTGCTATGGAGGAAAATAGGAAATACTGGGGTAGCAAGGATTGGGTGGGGTAAGAAATAGGACAGCAGGGTAGAGGAGGGGGTGTGGGAAGGGGTAACTACCACTAAAAGCCTCCGAAAAACTCATGTAGAGATCTACTACTGTAGAACTTCCTAAAATATATACATATACATAAAGAGCTTAAATGGAGTGACCCTATAATGGGCAGAGTGGAGGCAGTCTTGACCGTCAGACTCCCTTACTGAAGACAGTGTATAGTTGAGTCATGGAATATGGATACATCAATTTGGGTGTCCCTGGAGCTTCATCCCTACTAGCTACTTTGTATTGTGCTGGAAGATGCTGCACAAACTACTGGAGGAGGAAAGGGACATCAGTTCAACCCAACCAGCTGTGAACCCTGAGAGCTACAATAACGACTGGCCTGACAACGCCTGTTCACTGGTGTCATAGTGACGTGAATGCTTCAGGAAGAACCAGTACCTTCTGACTGAACTTAGGGCCCACACCACCACTGGGGCTGTTATCTATACCAAGAGCCTGTGGCTAAAGAGGCCATAGGCCCTAGGTAAGAACCTTTTACTCTCACTTTGCTTAAATGGGCATAGTATTAAACCAATTTCTGATTACTCATGGTTATACCCATAGATTAGTACATCTCTTAACCCTCATCAGAGGAGCCTCATTTAGTGTTATGTGGCAATTGGTACAGAGACCTACAACTGGTCAGCTTGCAGAGAATAAGAGACTGTGGAGTGCTCAATCCTAAACGAATACCTATGTGACACTCCCTCCTCCCGAGGCTCAGGGGTTGTCATAGAAGAGGGGCCATGAAGACTTCAAGAGTCAGAGATGGTGGATGACTACAGCAAAGCAGTGCTTTCCAGACACAGCAGGGCAGCTGCGCGTGTGAACTCGAGGAGCCGTAACAGAATGCACAAGACCTGTGCAAGCTTAAGCCAGACAAAAATAGCAGCATGGAGAGGGAGATGGGCATGAAGCCCCACCCCTACCTAAGCAGTTACTGGAAATGTGTGGCTGCTCAGAAAGGGGGGGTCAGTTTTCTCCAAGGGTATGGCTCCTGAGAGGCTATCCAAGCCCCGGTAGGTGGCCCTATACCCAGACACACACTCGCAGCACTAATGGGCTTTTTTAAAAAAAATAGAACACATGAAACAGTGTTGGGAGGGGGTTCAGGGAGGATCTGAAGTGGAGGGCATGGGGTGAGTTTAATCAAAATACATCGTATACATGTATGGGACTTGCAAACAATAAAAAAGAACCACTAAAAGGATGAAGTTAGGGACTGGAGAGATGGCTCAGTGGTGAAGAGCACTGACTGTCCTTCCAGAGGTCCTGAGTTCAATTCCCAGCAACCACTGGAAGCTCACAATCATCTACAATGGAATCTGATGCCCTCTCCTGGGATGCAGGCATACACGCAGACAGAACACTCATATTTCAAAAAATACATAAGTAAATAAAATTTTTAAACAGGGGTGGGGCTGGAGAGATGGCTCAGCAGTTAAGAGCACTGGCTGCTTTTCCAGAGGTCCTGAGTTCAATTTCCAGCAACCACATGGTAGCTCACAACCATCTATAATGACATCTGGTGCCCTCTTCTGGTATACAGGCATACATGCAGGCAGAATATTGTTTACATAATAAATAAATAAATCTTTAAAAAAAAAGAATGAAGTTACAGAATTAAGAAGAAAAAGGGAGCATTCTAAGTCAGGGGTCAGAAAATTATTTGTGTGCATGTGTGTGTCTACATATGTGTGCCCATGTGCCAAGGCCAAAAGTTGATGCGAGTCCTCTTCTTTAAGTGGTCTCCACTTGATTTTTAATAAATTTTATTGAACTTCTTTAACAACTCCATACTTAGACATAATGCATTCTAGCTCTCCTCACCCCCCACTCCTCTCCTATCCTTGTCAACCTTCCCCTTCTCTATCACACATTCATTTCTCACATTCATTTCTTGAGACACAGCCTAGAGGTCAGTGATTCTGCTTGGCCCCCTGGCCAGTGAGCTGGAGGATCCAGGGAGCCTCTGTCTCCACCGGCCACAGCACTGGCATCACAGGCACATGCTTCTGCACCCAGCTTTTTATGTGGGTGTGGAGATCTGACCTCAGGTCCTCACACTTGTGCAGCCAGCACTTGACTGGCTGAGCCGTCTTTTCTAGCCCCCGTGGTCTTAACTCCTGAAAGCCATCGCCTCAGCAGCAATAGGACTCCAGTATCTGTCAGCACATATTTGAAATAGATTCTGAATGAGACACGGAGGGAACCAGGTTATAAAATAAAAGGCTGGTGCATAAAACAAACAAGCTACAACAAACCCCACATAAACTCCAAATACAAAAACCTGTTGTGAATTGATGGTGCAACAGGAGCCCCTTCCCAGGTTGAAATCCAGCAGCTGAACCTCGGGCATGCTTTCACTCTGCAATTGTCTCAATGCCGTCCATCTGCCAGGCTCACAGGAGAGGTGGGCTCTACCCAATTGGTCCTTTGAAGCATTTTATGTCAATAATAGCGAGTGCGACCTGGTCCTTTTATCCTGTTTATTCTCCACTGTTTCCTCCGATAAGTGGTATTTCTGCAGTCTGCCAACCTCCTCTGTGCTTATTTGTTTATGGAGAGAATATTAATTAGTGATGCTGAGCAGACTATGGGATGCAAATGAAATTCTGATAATGGCATTCTTTAGACTGTCTTTGCCCCCCAAGGCATCCTCTATCTAAATAGTCCAATCGAACATAATTATTAACACAAGTAATAATAATAATTATCATAGCTTCCCGCTTCAGTGGTTATTCGTGGAAACAGCGAGTTCTTCCCTGTCTATCGGCCTCGGTTTAAGAGTGGAAAGTAAATTCTCCTTTTATGTTTATTTCTGTATCCAGTTTTGCTTTGTTCAGCTTCTTCTGAGGCGGGGAACTAAACTCTCATGATGGCCCTTTATACACAATTTTCTTTTTGGTTCTGGCTCTTGAGGCAGAGCCTTGGATAGTTCAGCTTCCTCTTGGACTCTTCCAGCAGCCTAGATAACCTGGAGCTCCTTGGGCCTCCTGCATGCACTCCTGGATCACAGACCACTGCATGGAATTGTTCTTCCCATTTGGAAAAACAGTTTGCAGCGGTGGAAAGCATCCAACAGACAAACTTTTCTGTGAGTGGTTGTCTTAAAGCAACCTGGGCCCAGAGGCACAGCTACCTGGAAGGCTGGTGCAGGAAGATCACCAGTTAAAAGGTAAGCCTGGGAAACTTAGTGAGACACCATCTAAAATAAACAGTAAAGGTAGAGCTGCGGGTGTGGCTCAGTAGCAGAGTGCTTACCCCCCATCACTGGGGAGGCAGAGACAGGAGGATCCCTAGAGTTCACAGTCCAATCATTGAGCTGAGTCAGTGAACTCCAGGTTCAGCCAGAGACCTTGTCTCCAAAAGTAAGGTGGAGAGCAATTGGCCTTCACACAAATATGCACACATGTGCATGTGTGACACACGCACACATGCATGCACAGTTAAGACCATAGAGTTGTGAGTAAAATAGCACAGGTTCAAACTCCAATTCTGCCATTAACTGGTGATGGCCTGGGACAAGCTACTTAACCACTCAGCACCTCAGCTTCCTTGCTGTTAAATGGGGATGACATAACCTTGCAGGATTTTAGAGGGTAATTGTTCTAGGGAGAGTTAGACCACAGTTACATACATGGCAAGAGGTTGTCATGGAATTGTCATCACATCAAGCCCCGCCCCCAGGAGATGTCAAAAAAACGCCACACCTGGGCCAGTTCCCGCCCCTCCTTTACTTTCAATAAATACCATGTCATTTGAGTCTGAACGAGTCTGCAGCCCTGATCACTCTTTGACTGCCACCTTACTTTGCACAGGGGGATATGGTAAGTGCATTCTCTTGCTCAATTATAAACCAGGTGAAAATTTATAGAAAGTGGTTAAAGGAATAGATGCAAACTCCAGAACACCAGACTGGAGAGCAGAGGTCAGAAGGGGAAATTTTAGCCATTGGCTCCATGTGGTCCAGAAAGGAATTTCAAAATTAAAGGTTGTAGAGGTCACCCTTTGTTGTGGAATATTCCTTTACACTCTGTGAAGATATGTCACTGTGATTGGTTTAATAAAATCTGAACAGCCAATAGCTAGGACACTGGGAAGAAGAAGAAGGGCAGAGACACCAGACAGACCCAGATCAAGCTGGACAAACAAAATGCAATAGAGGTAAAAGCTACATGGTAGAATGTAGATTAATAAAAATATGGGCTAATTTAAATTATAAGAGCTAGTTAGGGGGCTGGAGAGTTGGCTCAGAGGTTAAGAGCACTGACTGCTCTTCCAGCAGTCCTGATTTTAATTCCCAGCAACCACATGGTGGCTCACAACCATCTGTAATGAGATCTAGTGCCCTCTTATGACATTCAGGCAGAATACCATATACATAATAAATAAATAAATCTTTTTTTTTTTTTAAAAAAAAAGCCTAGTTAGGAAGAAGCCTAAGTTATCAGCCAAGCTTTCATAATTAATAAGAAGTCTCCATGTGATTATTTGGGAGCTGGCAGGCAGGGTGAAAAAAATCTTCCTACATCTCTTGGCCTCAGAAAATACTCCCATTGTAACTGATAATCACTGTAGTGTTCCCACCCATCAAATGCTTACTGTGGTACCAGACACATGAGCTAATACCTTCAATACATATCTCTTCTCATCTTTATGACAGGAGTATCAGACTTAAACTTATGTATTTCTCCCACTGTATTTTGAGGAAACTGGAATCCTAGAGATAAGTGATTCTCCCAAATAACCCACCTGAAAATTCAAACTCAAGATACCTGGTTCTAGAAACCCAAGTTCCCAAGCCAAGTTTGACATCACCTGAGTAGATGCTGACACTGAGACAAGCCTCATGAGCAGCTCACCTTATGACCTGGCCAGGGCTGGTTAAACACGAGACCATAAACCAAGTGGTTTAAAAAAACAGGAATCAATGTTCTTAGTCCAACCCCTCCATGGGTTCTTTCAGAGAACTGTTCAAACTATCTGTTCCTGCCTTTCTCATGACTTCTGGTGGTCTCTGTCCATCCTTGGCATTCCTTGACAGTAGATTTTGTCTAACATTTGCATTGGGTTCTCTCTTGTTCATGTGCAAATTCTGCCCAGTTATTGGAAGGCCAGGAATCCTGTGTATCCTAAA
Organism: Peromyscus nudipes; assembly: GCA_902168325.1. Classification (NCBI taxonomy): domain Eukaryota; kingdom Metazoa; phylum Chordata; class Mammalia; order Rodentia; family Cricetidae; genus Peromyscus; species Peromyscus nudipes. The sequence goes on from CABHPH010000245.1 coordinate 18,800, forward strand.
TAAGCAACCCCTCTTTACCCCTGCCTTACATCTGCAATAACTCTAGGTCCCAACTGGGTCACGTGCATGGGGATTTGGAGTTGGGATCTCAGTTTATGAACTCTGGGCAGATACAATTTAACCCACCATGTCCTTTATAGCAACTGTCTATGGCTCCATCTTGCAGCCCAGAGGCACAGGGTAGGCTTTAGGAGGGCGGGGGCAGGTCTCCACATACCCACAAGTTGCATGTTGGAAATGTAACTCTTCATTCCAAGCCCTGAAGAGCCATTTATCCTCCATGAGAAAGGAGAATTGAAAAGAGATACAGTACAAAAGATGTCAAGCTGGAGATAAATGTTTCCTCAGAGGCAACAGCTTCCAGAGATTTGAAGGAGCACATTTTTGAAAAATGGGGGCACAAGAAACAAAGAAAGGTTGAGCTTTGTGAAATCATTGATAACCCCAAGACAACTTGCAGCTCTCCCCCATGGTTATAAATGGGGGTGGGATTTGAAATGGAACTTCTACTGTGTGGCTTTCAAAGCCCATGGTGTCCCAGGAATACTGAATCATTGCTAAGGTAAAGCACTCCCTTTGAACCCAAGGGAAACAGAAGTAGGCAGATAAAAAAAAATGGCAATTCAAAAGGCAGATTTATGAGCCAACTGAAATCTGAGCGTTGCTTTTTTATATTCCTTGAGATGGACCAGTCTCAAGGCCCATGTGGGAATAAGAGTCTAAGATTAAAGGCCAAAACAAACTTTCTGCATTTCCCAGACTCAGGAAATTTTACACATGCCCCTCCCCCAATAAATAACAGACATGATATAAATGCACAGCTCTTTGTCCAGTGCTGGACATCAGTGGACAGGCATTTATTTGTTCATTGTTCTGAGGATTATTTCAAGAGCGATAGGAGTAAGTGGGCACTGTCTCTGGTGCTGAAGACAAACGTGAGGTGGGGATGGAGGAGGAGTTTACAGATCCAGGATCCCAAATGGAATAATCCATTCTCATATCTGCAAGGTAATTCCAGGCAGGTAGAAAGACACCAAAGGAATGTCAGGGGTGGGAAGGGAATGCCTGAGGCATGAGGATCTGGAGTTCAAAACCAGCCTGAGCTACACGGCATCAAACAAAAAGGAGGAGAAGCAAGAGGAGAAGGAGGAAGAGGAGGAAGAGGAGGAAGAGGAGGAAGAGGAGGAGAAGTGGGAGAAGGAGAAGGAGGAAAGGAGGAAGAAAAGAGGTAAGGATGAGGGAGAGGAGAAAGAAAAACATAAGGAAGAGAATCAATAGGAGGAGGAATAAGAGGGTAAGGAGGAAGAGGAGAAGGAAGGGAGCAGAATGATGAAAGGAGGAGGAGGAAGAGGAGGAGGAGGACAACGTAAACAGAGGAAAGGCGTGTGCCTGCATTTTGCTATTCATCAACTTATGAATTCCCCACCGCAGCCTTCCAAGTGTGATCAGCCTCACTCTGGCCACTTGCTAGGACCCCCACAGGAATCTGACTTTGGTGTGCCATTTACCCTTTCTTCATGAGGCCAGTCACAGGCACCACTTTAAAATAGCAACTCCCCATGCACCCCACCCCTGACACCCCACCCCTGACACCCAACCCCTGACACCCCACCCCTGACACCCCACCCAGACCTCATTATTCTCCTTAGCTTTTTCCTCTTTGGCCTAGAACAGATCACATTCTACACAGTACACGATGTATAAAGGGGGCGTTTGAGCTGGAAGATGCAGGATGCTGTAGCTTTGGGGAAGTACTTCAGAATTCCAACAAACTAAACAGAGAATTACCCAATGACCTAGCAAGACTACTCTTAAGCCTGTGCCCCAGAAAGGGGTAAAAAGTGTTCAAACAAATATGAGTACATAAACATGGTGGAAGGAGAAAACTGTCTCCTGCAAGTTAGCCTCTGACCTCCAGGTCCATGCTGAGGCAATGGAGCAGGCACAAACACACAAATTAATAAAACATTGTAAGAGGCCAGACACCAAGGATTGAGTGCTGTGTGATTCTATTCATATGAAATTTCCAGAATTAGAGTAACCGTAGAGAGAGAAAGCCAAGTTGTCAGATGCTGGTGCAAGAGAAGGCTGGAGAACAGGTGACAGACAGGTGTCAGTTTTCACCTGGAGCTGATGGTGATATTTTGTAGCTAGAGGGATTGGATGGAAAATATTATAATCTCCTAAATGTGACTGATATGCTTGTTTTTAAATGACTAATTTTATCATAAGGATTTAACCTCTACACACACCCCACAAAAAGAGCATCTCAGATAAATGGACCCTCAGTGGGAGTATTGGTGCACACCTGTAATCCCAGCATTTGGGAGGCTGAGGCAGGAAGATCTCAAGTCTGAGAGAGGACTGTGCACAAAGCCAGTCCTTGCCTCAAACCTTCTCTCCACCCCTGAAAACTTGACAGCTAATTAATATTTGGTAGATGAATGAACAATAAAAAATGAATATTTACAACCCAGGAAGTCAGCTTATACTCTTTCTGTGGAAATAGCCTCATGTTCCTAATGGCTGTCCATTTTGGGGAAACCCATAGTTCTTTACCAAGCCCATTTAAATCACCGTGTTGTGGGGTAAGTGGGCATCAGTAGTGGCACCTGCCTGAGCTTTATTATTTTGTTCCTACAAACGGGAGTTAAAATCCACGGTCCCTTAGAATGGGGGTGGGAGTGCACATCTCCCTGTCTTGGTCTTTTTTAGAACTCGCTGTTTTCCTGAGTCCCTTCTGAATGCCAGGAGGGTGTAAAGCCAGCAGGAATCGGCCCCATCCGCCTGCAAAGGGACAGGAACACTAGCTGTCTGAACACTTCTTCATCAGAGTGCCTTTTGGCTGGGGGCTTTTCCTAGCTCCCTCCGTGACCCAGCCTGAGGAGCGTGTTAGAGAATCGTCCTGCCCAGGGGAGGGTGGGAGGAAGGCAAGTGGCCGCCAGGCTGAAACGAAATTAAAAATAAAGCTCCCTTATTAAATTCATAATTATTGTGAAGCTGTGAAATCTTATTTCCAGCCCCCGTCTCCTTTCTTTTGTCCAGGGCAGAGGCTGCCTGCTTCCCCAATCCTTATTTTGCTTTATGGACAATTTCTCTTTAGCATTCCAAGCATTTAACCTTGAAAAATAGTGTTGTTTTGCTGCTGTATTTTCTGATTGTTAGTCTCCAGGCATCTCTGTGGCATCTTTATAAATCTGCAGGAGCTGGTAAATATTTCTTGCCGACCAGCAGCTGAAATCTGAAAATACCGGCTCAATTTTTAGCTGTCAGGCAATTAATGTAATTCAAAGAAAATGAAAGGTGTGGACAGCTGGGACTGCTTTTAATAATGGGAGGGCTCCTGGCTCAGGCTTCGCCAAGCCAGGCAGAGGAATCAATAAGAGGCGAGCAGAAAGGCAAGAAGAGGGCACAGAGCTCTCCAGAAGCATTTTGTCAGCATCCCAGCAGCCTCGCTCAGCTGTGCCAGGAGCGGCAGATAAAAGCAACTACTGTTGGTCAAGTCAGTAGGTCAAACTTGGTGGTCCCAGCCACAGTAGCAGTCGATGACTCTGTAAAACGGGAAAGGGTATCCGATCTGGGCAGGCGAACCAGAAGAAAATGCTGCCTGTTGGTGGGCACACACCCATCATGCAGCTGGGTACACAGCTCGGTTAGCAAACGGTGTGGGATAGCTTTCTTCCTCCAAATGCTCAGGACCTTTGAGCAGTGCACAAATCATGCAACTGTATGTGACAGTCATGTGCATACTGCTTCCCACTTCCTTGTCCTGTCACAGTATTGGTTAATCTCACATCCCCAGGAGATCCATCCGTCCCCTGGTGAGTCAGCATGTTAGCTTTAGACCTCAGCATTAGCATAGGGGTGATTAAGAGAAAGAGCCAATTTAATTGATAAAAAAAATAATAGGTTAAAAAAAAAACTAACATGTAAGGGAGCTGTTGGGACAGGTGAGAGCAGGGCTCTCACATGCTGGTGCTATTTGTCCCCAAATACAGTCGACTGGGGCTAGGGACTTACCTCACTGGAGGAGTGCTTGACTAGTGTGTGTATGTGGAGCCCTGGGATCCATCCCCAGAATAAACGGTGTGGGAGGTAGAGAAAGAAAGATCAGAAGTTCAAGGTCATCCTAGGCTACATAGCGAATTCAAGCCAGCCTGACAAGGGTGGAGAACTGACTTCTCCTGAGGAATAGATCAATCATTTCAGAGATATTCCAATCTGGAGGATGATCTGTCGATATCTGTCACCTTGCAGCCACCTCAGGCATAAGTAGGCAAGGTTTAGGGGTGGGGTGCATGTATGTGGAAGCCAGATATTGATGTGGGGATCTCTTCCTCAGTTCTAAGGGACAGTCTCTCACTATAGCTCTCCAGTCAGGCTCTGCTCACTGGCCAGTAAGACCCTGAGAGTCACCTGTCTCCACCCCCCAGTACTGAGGTCACAGTCACACAACACCATACCCAGCTGTCACGTGGTTCACACTTGTGCGAGAGGTACTTTACCAACTGAGTCATCTCCCCAGCCCTGCGGGCAAGGCTAGACACCAGTTACATTCTGCTGTTCTTACCTAAGGACACTTTCTCTGACTGTGTGAACGCCCATGTCACTGGCTCCCTGAATCTCCCATGCAGTGTACCTGGGAGGCCCAGAAAAAAATACCAGAGCATATGCCTCAACGCACCTTCCAAGAGAAAAACGAAACTTCAAAACCCAGTCCAGCAAGATAAATATGGAGTCATCAAGTGTAATTTTATGTGCCAGCAAACACTTAGATAACAGAAATACCACTTACAATAATGTGCTTTAAAATCAAATACCCAGAAATAAATCCAACAATCTGTGCACACCTGCCACAATGAAGCCAAAACATCCTTGGTAGAAATTTAAAACCATCTAAGTAAATGGAGGGGGAGCCACAGTCATGAATTAGCAGGTTCAATGGGACAATCATGTCCATCACCTGAAATCTGATCTATAAACTCAATTCAGTTCCATACAGTTTTCCAAGTAATGATTTGTTTTGTTTTGTTGTGTTGTGTTTAAACTGACCTGTGGATTCTAAAATGTATGCCTAAACTTAAAGAGCCCAGACTGGCCAAGACAATCTTTTATGTTTTTTTGTTAATAGAATATTTTTACTAATTCTTTGAGGGTTTCATGTACATATACAATGTATCTTGACCATATTTATCCATCACTCCTCCCTGTAGCAGATCTTTCTTTGGACTGCCAGCTCTCTCTCAAATAATGATATGGAGACTTTTTATTAAGTATGAAAGCTTGGCCTTAGCTTAGGCTTGTTCCCAACTAGCTCTTAAAACTTAAATTAACCCGTCTACATTTTGCCATGTGGCTCATTATCTCTCCTCAGTTCCATATGTCCAACTTCCTCCGAGTCTGGCTGGTGAATCCCCTGCCTCAGATTCTTTCTCAGAATTCCTGTCTCTGCCTGGAAGTCCCACCTATCCTCTCCTGCCTAGCTATTGGCTGTTCATCTCTTTATTAAACCAATCCGAAGGTGCCTTAAGCAGGTGAGGAAGGACAGAGACACATCACACAATATACAAAAAGATTATCCCAACACCTCCCCCTAACTCTAACTCTTCTTAGTTCCATCCCCTGCCCATCCCCCACCAATTTCATATCCCCTTTTTATGCATATAACTCACTAACCTCAATTTTTACTGCCCATATGCTCCTAGGTATGGAGCTATCCACTGGAGTGTGGTCCACCTACCAGAGTCCAAACCCTCCCTCAGAGGCTATCATCTGTGCATAGCTCTTCAGTTAGAGATGGAGATTTTGTGTTGACTGGCTTGATCTTGTGCAGGTCTTGTTGATAGCCAAGACAGTCAAAGAAAAACAATCAAGTGTAAAATCATTCTAAAGAGAATTAAGAAGTAGTGTGATAATAGAAATCAATAGAGTGGTATTGGCATGAAAATAAGCAAGTGAAAGAAAATGGAGTCCATAAGTGGACCCACTCATTTATAAGCATTTGGTCTATTACCAAATGGCAGGAAAGTGAGAAAATGAGGCTTTTCAATGTGAATGGTGTTAGGAGTCAACATGGGGGAATAAAAATCTGATCCCATACCATACACAAAAGCAAATCACAGAGAGTTTACAAACCTAAATGTGAGAAGTAAAACAATGAGTGTCTAAAATATACTATGGAGGGGCTAGGGAGAGGGCTCAGTTGGTAAAGTACCTGCCAGCATTAGGACCTCAGTTCAGATCTCCAGAACCCACATAAAAAGCCAGGCATGGTGATATATCTCTGTAACCATGACACTAAAGGAACAGAAATAGGCAGATCCCTAGAGCTCACTGGCCAACCAAGCTAGCCAATTGGTGAGCTCCAAGTTCAGTGAAGAGACTGTAACTTTAAAAAAGTAATATAGAGAGTGAAAGAAAAAGTAATATGGCCTCTAAATGCACACACACATACACACACACACACACACACACACACACACACACATGCACGCACGCACACGCACACGCACATGCACGTGAAGCTGACTGACATCAGCATATACTACCCATCAATTCTATTAGGGTTTACCAAGGCAGTGAAAATTAATACACACAGAAGAAAACATACTTGCCAGTGCTTTGGGGATTTTATTCATACTTGCCACAAGCCACAAGCATGTATTTAATTGTTGGTGGATAAACAAACTGCCGCCGTGTGTCTACACAATGAACTAGTACTTGACAATTCAAAGGAATGACTTACTAATTCATGCAAGGATGTGGATGAATTCCGAAGACATTGTGCTGAGTTCTGGTAGCTTAACTCAAAAGGCTGCATGCTACATGGATGCATTAAAAGAAGTTGAAGGACTCAGACTATAGCTCAGTTGGTAGAATGCTTGTCTAGCATGTAGAAGGCGCTAGGTCTAAACCCAGTATCGCAAAAATCAGAAGTGCCAGCACACTCTGTAATCCAGCACTCCAGAGGGAAAGGGAGGGCCATTTGCTCAAGGCCAGTGTGTTTGTTTTCTGTTGCTGTGATAAAGACCATGGTCAAAAGCAATTTGAGGAGAAAATGGTTTATTTGGCTTGCATGTCATGATCACAGTCCATCATTGAGAGAAATCAACGCAGGTACTTCAAGGCAGGAACCCAAGGGCAGGCACTGAAACAGAGGCTACAGAATGCAACTTACTGGCTTGTTCCTGATGACTTGATCACTTTCTTATACAACTCAGGACAAACATGCGTAGGGTGGCACCATCCACAGTGGACTGAGCCTTCCCACCAGCATCAATCATTAATCAAGGAAACTTCCTACCAATTTGCCTACAGGCAATCTGATGGAGATATTGTCTCAACTGAGGTTCCTCTTCCCTAATAACTCTAGATTGTATCAAGTTGACCAAAAAAAAAAAAAAAAAAAAAACAAGCAGGACAGCCAGCGTAGGCTACATGAGACCAAGAGAGAAAAATACATTCAGAATGGGAGAGGAGAGAGAAAGTGAGCAAGAATTTAAGAGGCAGGAAAATCAAGACTTCAAGACCAGAACTGGAGAAGTGGTTCAGCTCATAATACTCTTGCAAAGGACATAGGTTCAGTTTCCAGCACTCACATCAGGTTACCCACAGCTTCGTGTAACTCTAGTTCTGGGAGATTTCAAACCTTCATCTAGCTCCTGTAGGTACCATTGTATGTGGTACACACAGATACACACATAAATAAATATTTTAATGTAAAGTTCAACGTCAGTGTGGACCACATAGTGAGTTCGAGGCTAGCCTGGGATACATGAGAGTTAGAAAAGACAAAACTCTAAAAACTAGAAGGAGAATGGAGCTTGTCATGATCTAAGGGTAACAGGAGGGATTGATGACAAGGGATATGGAATAACTAGAGGGAAATAAGAAATTATTCTGTATGTAAATAATGGTGGCTATGTTACCGTAGGTGTTATCAAAATCCATTAACTGTATACAACAAGGGTAATTATACACAAACTATAGCTCAAAATCCCAAGCAAAAGATGATAAGTGAAGCCCTCAATCAAGCCATATCTGTGAGACACACAAAACACAACTGGAATTTCTAGTTATTCATCAAAGCTTCATAAATGTGCTCATATTGTGTCATGTGAATGAATGTAGGAATTGGGAAAATTTTGGCCAAGTGAAAGTTTTCTGAACTGCAATGACCAAAATTAATTACAAATCAAACACACGATAAGTCCAAGATACTTCTGGAAGTAATCACCCATGCTGCCTCATGCAACTTCCCCAAAGCCTTGGGGCTCTGAATGCGTGGTGACCATGCCATCATGACTCCTTGAAATGTTTGAAATAACGGACATATCAAGCCCCCTCAGCTACCCATTGCATAGTGTAGGCATATACTGAAGTATTGTGCTATGTTTCTCATAAACACTGCCCGTGAAAAGCAAAGCCCTTGCCCACCCATCAGAGTCCACACAGTATCACAGACATAGTCAGCATGTTCTCACAGCAGCTGTACATCAGGCCTTCTCCCTCCCTGTGGCAAACAGTCTCTGGCATCATTCAATCCTCCCCTCCACTTAGTTTTCACATCCTTGTGCGGTTCCCCTCTCTTTTGGCATGGCAGGACCTCTAACTTACGTTTAATCAGCAAAACAAGGCAAAAGTAAGGGGATGTGCCCTCCCTGATAAAGCCACACGAGACTGTGACTTCATCTTGCGAGCAGATTCTGTTGCTTGACAGCTTTGTGTGACTTGTGATGTGCACTACCACATTAGATAGTACCACACAGCAAGGTACAACTGAAGCTGCATCCCTAGAGGAAGTGGATCTGCCAACAACACAGGAGCTTGGAAGGGCCCTTCCCTGTTTGAACCTTCAACTCAAAACCCAGCTCATGGGCACTATGATGGCAGCTTTGACAGACACTCTGAGGCACAACCTACGACTAAGATGTACCAAGATTCATGATCACAGGAAATATGAGATAGGGCCTGGGGAGATAGCTGGGCAAGCCTGGGCACCTGAGTTCAAATCCCAGAACCCGTGTAAAAAGCGAGGTTACACACATACACCTGTGATCACAGTGCTGTGAGGGACAGAGACAGGAGGGCCACTGGGACTTACCGGCTACAGGCCTAGCTCCAGGGTCAGTGAGAGACCCAGTCTCAAGGAAACAAGGCAAAGAATGACAGAACAGGACACCTGACAAACTCCTGTGACCTCCATACATGCATATGAGTCCATGAATAGACACACACTTGTACATACCACAAACACTACACAAACACACCACATACTTACTCACAACCCAGAAGGAAAAATAATAGAAACTGGAGCCCCAAACATGCTGTGTTTTACACTACTAAACCTAGCTGTAAATATTACAGTTACTTGATCCCCTCCTCTACCACAGTGTATTTCAAAGACCATAGACCACTATACACCTCATGGATTGATGGCTTTGTGGCATTTTCTTAGCCATTCACTCCCTGATGACCTCACCTTGCCTACCTACCTACCTGCAACCTGGATGTTTTTTCCTAATGTGCTCTGCTTTCCTTGAACGAAAGCAAAGCGTCTCCAAACACAGCTTCCTTTTCTCTTCCTACTTCCAAGATCCTAGTGAGGCACACTAGTCTCTGTGAGCTACACGGGTCATTTCCACACTCTAGATTAGAATTAATTGAGTTACATGAGAGGATAAAAGCTTGCCCTTTTATCTGGAGTTTCTGGAAGGTTGTTCCGGGAATACCATGGTAACCAACACCACTTCATGGGATCTTTACTTAATCTCATTGTTAATGGAGAGGATTTCCATTTGTTTTGCCTTTCTAAGCAAATTATGAGTGAAAAGAAGCAGAGGTAGCTGAAATGGAAAAATCAGTTTGTTCTTTGTCATCTGTATTAATTTTTTGTTCTGCCCACGTCTTTATGTTGTGTATCTGGCCAGCAACTTCTGTTTTAGGTGGAGATGTGATTATTGGTCCTGTATTCCCTCTAACATGCCAACTGGTTACACCATATGGCAGGGATCTACAACCATGGCCTCCAGGCCAAATGTGACCCATCACTTTAGTTTATAAATAAAGTTTTATTGAAACATGGCCACTCATTTACAAATTGTCTGTCACGTTTCTTTTGCTTTAAAGGCAGAGTTGAGTATCTGAGAGATTCTTAGCCCACAAAAAAATCCTTGCCGGGCTGTGATGGCACACACCTTTAATCCCAGCACTCGGGAGGCAGAGCCAGGCAGATCTCTGTGAGTTTGAGGCCAGCCTGGTCTATAGAGTGAGATCCAGGACAGGCAACAGAACAATACAGAGACCCTATCTCAAAAAAAAATATCCTTAAGTATTTACTCTGTCTCTTAACTGACCTTTGTCATTCCAACCACCACAACCCTTATCATCACCACCATCATCACCGTCACCATCACCACACACATTCTACCTACAATGTTCCTGGCACTATATAAAGTGCTTTAAATATTTCAATTCCTCTAAATTCTTACAAAAGCCTCTTAAATAGATACTTCCATAATTCCATTTTGCAGGTGGAGAAATTACAAGACAAATATGCTTAATAACTACCCAAGGTCACAGAGCTGGCAAGTAGCAGAGCTAGGATTTGAACCCCAAGAGACTGGCTCTAGAATCCCTTTTATTGACTGCCAGGCTCTAAAAGAAAGAGCACACTTGGCCTTGGCAAAGTGTTTTGAACACAAGAAAGAGGAGGAGAAGAGCTTTCCCACCTGTTTGTTCCAGGCTGTCCAGATCACAAAGGTGATCCCAGAGCCGAGAGGAAGAATGATGATAAAGAGATGGAAGAGTTAAGACTGTGGGCCAGACCACGGCGTCTGTACTAAGATCCGTGTCTCCTGAGCTTGCCTATCTATTCCAGCCCTTTTCTCCTTGCTGTGACCGAATACCTGACAAGAAACAATTAAGGGGAGGAGGGGCTTAATACGGCTCCCAGTTCAAGGGACTGGTCCACCATGGTGGAGACGGAATGACAGAAGGAGAAAGCATGAATGCAGGAGGCAGAGGCCGGCTCGTCACACTGCATCACAGTCAGGACGCAGAGAGTGAACAGGAAGTGGGCTGGCTGTACAACGTCAAGGCTTGGCTCCTATGACTTCCTAGAGTCTACAACCTGCATAAACAACACTCCCAGCTGCTGGGTCCAGGTGTTCAAACACATGAGCCCATTGGGGACACTTCACACTCAAACCAACAAGCCACTCGTCTGCATGGGGTACTTATGGAGTACCCCAAAGGCACGTGAGGTGTAGATGGCTTCAGTTAAGGAACCTCATCAGCTGTCCATCTAGCAAGTGTTTAGTCATCCCAAACCTCTCACCAGATTGGCCCAAATGTGGAAATGTATGCTCTCTGAACATTTGAAGAGTAGAGGAGGAGGAGACACCTTTGTACTGTTTCTGGAGCTCAAATAGAGACAATCTGATGACATACTCTTCCAAACTGGAATTCTGACTCTTGTACCCCCAGGGCTTCAGCCAAAAGAGAGAGATGTGAGTACTGGGAGAGCCTAAGGAATGATGAATCTCAATACAGAGTTGAATGACAGAAGTTCTAGGGGCTTCTGCTGCAGGAAGGCATCCTTATCAGTACTGAATGGGTCAACAAGAGAGCTCAGCAGGGAAAGGTGCTTGCTGCCAAGGCTGACAACCCAAGTTCTGTCACCAGTCCTCACAGAGTAGAAGAACTGACTCCCTCAAAACTGTCCTCTGACTTCCACACATGTACCAGGCACACATGCAGCATGCACACATATACCATGCATTAGGTACACATGCACCAGGCACAGCACACATGCACTATGCACACATGTACCAGGCACACATGCACTATGCACACATATACCAAGCACACATGCACCATGCACACATATGCCATGCACACATGCACTATGCACACATATACCAGGCACACATGCAGCATGAACACATATACCATGCACACATGCATTAGGTACACATGCACCAGGCACAGCACACATGGCAGCAGGCACACATATACCCAAGCACACATGCACCATGCACACATATACCAGGCACACATGTACCAAGCACACATGTACCAGGCACACATGCACTATGCACATATGCACCAGGCACATATATACCATGCACACATGCACTACACCAGCCACTCATATACCAAGCACACATGCACTATGCACACATGTACCAAGCACACATGCACTATGCACACATGTACCAGCCACACATGCACCATGCACACATGTACCAAGCACACATGCACTATGCACACATGTACCAGTCACACATGCACCATGCACACATGTACTAGCCACACATGCACTATGCACACACGTACCAGCCACACATGCACTATGCACACATGTACTAGCCACACATGCACCATGCACACATGTACCAGCCACACATGCACCAGGCACAGATGCATCGGGCACACATGCGCATACAATTCAGTGTCACCTACTCCTCACTGAGCTCTCTGGATAAAGAGGATGTGGAATTGACTCTCGCAGCTCCCAAAGAGTGATGCCCTTCTCCCTGAGGCCACTGCTCATTCCCTATGTTTTGAATTCCTCTCCTCTGGTCCTTCACCTAGGCAAATCTCCCAATCATGAGACTGATGGGCTTGGCCTTCTCCAGCTTGGGGAATCTCCTGACCCTCTCCCTAAAGCCACTCTTCATCCCCAGTTTCCTTGTGAGTTGCACTTTGCCCTGCCTGGCTCAGAATTCTCAACAATAAAATGGGTGCTGTGGTGGGTGCAAGGGGTGGCACTTGGTGCCCCCTTCTTTCATTGCTCCCACCCTGAGATTTCCCTTCCAGACCAGTTTTCACTTCTGCATCCATGGATCACATCCTAGGGCCTGACACTTAAGCATGCTCCACAGAGGAAGGGGGTCAGAGGATACTGTCTTTGACTCCAGGATTTCCCAGTGCAAAGCTGGAAAGTGATAGATACCAGAGGATAATACGGAGAACACTATAAAAGAAACATTAACTGGGTCTCGAGGAATCGAGGGAGAAAGGGCCATTGATGCTGGAAATCCTGGGAAATGTTTCATGACAGGGACGGCTGGCTGAGGAGTCAGAGCTCGAAGCAGAGCAGCAGGTAGACTAAAGCCCTTCAAGCAAAGAAACAGCGTGATCCTCAGGCACAAGGACTGGGGTCTCTCGGGGACCGGAGGGGTGAGAACAAGTAAGTGGACAGACAGATAGGCGAGGGTGGGGGAACACAGGACTATTTTGCCTTTGAAAAGTAGCATAGGAGAGGATGGGCACAAAAAGGGACAGTCAGTGATTTTTATACCCCTTAAATTAGTAGACTAGGACCATCCAACTCATCCTCTATTTACTGCCTCAAGACGGCAGGGAATCTGTCAATCTATCCCTCCCCTTTGTTTGTAGGGCAAAGTTTACAGATTTGCCTTGCTTTGCTGTGAATAGTATGTATGCTAAGAAGCATTTTAATTTCTGGTTTCGTTTCTTGGATTTATTAGCATACACCCCCTCAGGGTCCCACTTGTATGACAAAGATGCAGGGCTTGTAAAGCCAGATTCATTGGATGTCCTCAATCCAGACTGACATTTCTAAGTGCTTAAAATTGGCCAGCGTGGTGCTACTCTTACAGTGATGACAGCGGGTGGTCCTCAGAGCCTCCCTCTGAGAAAGTGAACAGCCAGGAAGCTGGCTATTTGCCCTCTGACATGGGGAGGAAGGTGAGAATCAGAGATATGCACTTGGGGGCTGGCAAGACAGCTACAGCGCTGACTGCCAAGCCTGGTGACTTAAGTTCAGTCCCCAGAACTCTCTCCTGCAAGTTGTCCACACACACACACACACACACACACACACACTATAAATAAATGTAATTTAAAAAATTTTAATGGCAATATGCTTGCCTGCAAGGCCTCAATCCTACATGAAGAACTACAAGCAACTGAGGAAAGCTGGGAGTGGGAGAGGTGATCCTCCCCGGGGAAGCTGGGAGTGGGAGAGGTGGTCCTCCCCAGGGAAGCTGCGAGTGGGAGAGGTGGTCCTCCCCGGGGAAGCTGGGAGTGGGAGAGGTGGTCCTCCCCAGGGAAGAGCACAGCAACTGGTTGTCCAGTGCCAAACAGTCAGCCCTGAACAAACACACATACAATTAACCATATATGAACTGAGGTTATATTTAGGAATATAATATATCGTGTGTGTGTGTGTGTGTGTGTGTGTGTGTGTAAGAGTGCAACAATTAATGAAGAAGGAGGCCGTGAGTTTGAAGAAGAACAGGAAAGAGTGTATGAGAAAACTGGAGGGAGGAAAGGGAAGGGAGAAATGTTGCAATATATTGCAATCTCAAACATAAAAACAAATATGCACTTGGGGTGGAGTTAGGGAGATAGCTCAGCCAGCCAAGAACCTGCCACATGGGCATGAGGACCTGAATCTGATCTCCAGCACCCACATAAACTGGAGCTAGAGAGGTAGCTCAGCAGTTAGAAGCACTTGTTCTCACAGAGGACCGGAGTTTGGTTCCCAGTACCCACATCGGGTGGCTCACAACCACCTGGAGTTGTAACTCCAGCTCCAGAGGATCTGACACCTTCATCTTAGGGTTGAGGCTCAGTGGGAGAGCATTAGCCTGGCACACATGAGGCCCTAGATCCCATCCTCACCCCTGCAAGAAAAAGAAAAAAAAAAACAGAACTGTGATTTTATCCTAGGTCAGTCTACTTGCAGGTGGCATGGCAGGATTTGAACTCAGAGCCATTTGACTCTAGAATTCATCTAGAAAGTCATGCCAATCCCACCTCTTACTCCCTCTCCAATACTAAGATGTAAAACCTTGGCTGTCCAGATAATAACTTTAGGTCACACACCTGGAACATCCTCTCACAGACACCTGGACACACAACTTGGGAACCTCCCTGTCCATGGAGTTTCCAAGCTGAAACTCCAGGAAATATCAGCTTCCTTTCCTTTCCCAAGGTTCATTGAAGAATTGTGGCTTCTACACCATACTCATCTTCACCTCCATTTGCCACTCCTGA
Source organism: Peromyscus nudipes (assembly GCA_902168325.1). Taxonomy (NCBI): domain Eukaryota; kingdom Metazoa; phylum Chordata; class Mammalia; order Rodentia; family Cricetidae; genus Peromyscus; species Peromyscus nudipes. The sequence goes on from CABHPH010000245.1 coordinate 33,830, forward strand.
TCCTCAGTTTCCTCTTCCCTAACAACGCCGAGAAAAAGAGTTCATGTTTGTCTATCTAGAACCAAGACTCCTTTCTCATCTTCCAAGAAAATGTTCAATGCCTTGTGGTTTATGACATGAAGAGTCACTTCAATGGCAGTCTGTAAGAAGCAGGGGTGGTATGATTTTGAGGCATGATCTATTTGGCCCACTCAGCAGCAGATAGTGGTATTTATGGTGCTGGGGGTGGAACCTTGTACATACTAGGCTCTACCACTGAGTCACGCCCACAAGAGCGGACAGCATATTAAGTGTATACTAAACCTGAACTGTGCTCAGTGCTTCCTGTACTAGTGAATTCTCCAAATACTGCAGGATGCAGGCACTCTTACAGCCCACTTGGCAGGTGAAGAAACAAAGACATAAGGGTTTAGCTAACTATATTCTGCAGCAAGCAAGAGTCAGAGGCTTTGAAAGGAAGCCTAGTACTGGACATGGAGAATAAGATGGTAAAAACAAAGCAAAGATGGGCAACCAAGAGCAATGAGAATAGTTGGTATTGTCTTATGGAAGACATGACACACTTTGGTCACAAGACATGGAGAAATCAAGGTGGTAGTGACCAGGAATCTTCATCCCTGCTGGCTAGTTTTCATGGTCCTGGAGTGTGCTACACAGGCTGCTTGGCAGAGGGGAAGTCATCAACAATCTTACCCCCAAGTATGACCCTGTGATATGCAATAATAACCAGTATGATCAGATATGTCCATGGGTGCAGCAGTGGTATAAAGGTTATGGTGGTAACCAACAGCATTCTGTTTAAGGCCTGCTCCGTGGGAGGAAACACACGCATGGGGCTACAAATCTTGACAAGAACACGTGGTTGGGAACTCATGGGCCCCAGAGATGAACCTACTACTATTGTTTTGCTAAGTGGGCATGATAGCAAACTGATTTCTTAATTCCCACTTCACAACCCATAGTTAGTTGCAGCTCTCAGATCTCATCAGAGAAGTTTCTTCTTGTGATGGATGCTGGGTTATTAATGCACAGACTCACAACTGGTCAGAGTGTAGAGAAAAAATGATCGTGAAATGTTCAGCCACAAATGAGACGGCTGTATCAAGCCCTCTCCATTGTCCAGAGACAATCATGACAAGGGATGGGCAGAAAGGTTGTAGAGCCAAAGTTAGAGGTAACCAGAGTGAAGCAGTGTCCTCTGGGCATGATGGGACTACTGCATTCATGAACTTACAGCAGCTGTGGTTGGCTGCACAAGTCCAAGCCAGTCAATATTCTAGCATGGAGTGGGAAGGGGTTCATGAGCCCCCATCCCTAACTGAGGAGCTTTGAACAGTTGATGGCTTCTGGGGGGCAGTGTCCATTTCCTTTAAGGGTGTGGCTTCTTGTAGGTCAGCCTTGCTCCAGACAGCACAAACTGAAGTTGATTGGTTATTAAATTAAAATAAGAGAGGACACAGAGTTAGAAGGATAAGGAAATGATGGGGAATCTTTGAGGAGTAAAGGGGAGGAGTGGGGGTGGTAAATATGATCAAAGTACATTGTATAAAAGTGTAAAGTTTTTTTGAAAATCTACAAAAATTTTTAAGAATAAAGCCATGCTCTTGTCATCTGGAAGGCAGTGCTCGGTGCAGCAGCCTCAGCTTGAGCTGTTCTTCAAAACATGAGCCAGCTTTGTAGAAAGAGACACTTTCATTGGTGATGATTTGGTGATTTCTCTCAGAATTATGCATGTAGTTGCAGTTTGACTAACAATTCCACTTCTAAAATACATCCTGAATGCCTGTAACAGATTGTGCATTTATATCATACATGTAAACGCAAGGAGTTTGGCCTAACACATAGTTAGACACCACCTAGGAGTGTCGCTCAGCTGTAGATGCTTGCCTGGCATGTGTGAATTCCAGGGTTCAATCCCTGGGAGCAAACCCACATGAAAGTTGGAAACAGTGAAATGGGTACCCACCTATGGCACACTGCTTCATCAGTGTAGGCTGCAATTTATGTGGATAGAAAGAAAGAATGAGGATTCTTCACTTATACACGGAGAGAAAGGGGGAGAAAGGGAGGGAAGGGTGTCTGAAGTACATCAGTAAATAAGGAACAAACACCCACAGTAGAGGCTGGAGAGATATCTCACTGGTAAACTAATGTTGCACAGGACCCAAGGAGTTCGGTGCCCAGTGCCCACGTTAGTCAACTCATAACCACCTATAACTCCAGCTCCAGAGATCCAAAGCCTCTTCTGCCTTCTGCAGACATATCACTCACATGTGCATATACAACATGCACATAATTAAGTTTTTTAAATTTAAACCCATGTGTAAAACTGAAATAAGAGTTGACATGAATATTTTATGAGAATACAAAAGGAAATCTTGAGCAAATGTGTAAAAAGACTGGTGGTGGTATCTTTGGGGAAAGTACATAGATAGAGAGAAAAGTGGGTGGAAGAATTTCACTGTAAGTTTTCTTTTTCAATTTTCTGTGCCACATGAGTGCATTATCTCAATTCAAGAAGAAAGAAAATCTAAGAAAGTATATTCACAAAAAAGAAATCAGGGCTAGAGCAATGACTCAGCTGGTACAGTGCATGCCCAGTGAGTAAGAGGACCTTCGCCTATCCCTAACACCCATGTTAAAAAAAAAAAATAGTTGGGTGTAGCCAAGCTGGGGAGGCAGAGACAAACAGGCCTGGGCTCACTGGGCATTTCGTTTAACCCATAGAAAGTACTAGAGACCCTGATATTAAAAGAAAAAAAAAGAGGAGGTCAAGAGATGGTTCAGTGGTTAAGAAAACTTGCTACTCTTTCAGAGGACCCATGTCTGGTGCCCAGATCTCACATTAGGCAGCTCACAACTACCTAAAACTCCAGTTCCTGAGACGCTGATGTCACTGGGCTCTGTGGCACCAGCACTCACTCACTTGCACACACACACAAATAGATTGATCGGTAAATTGATAGATAGACAGACAAACAGACAAATAAATAAAATAAGCCATCCTGAATCTGGCCAATAAAGAAAGACATCCAGATTCCATGTTAAAAGTAAACTCTAGTTTGCAAAGTCGGCAGCTCTCAAAACATGGCTTCCACCAGCATTTCTATATTTCTATGCCATATTTTAAACTTCTCTCTCAATCACAACATCCACTCCCAAATGGAAAATTAGATATGGATTCAGTTTCCAAAACATCTCAGCGGAGGGAACACTGTTGAATTCCAACTTTTTTGCACATCAGATGTTCCTGCAGCCCTCTGCAGAGGCATGTGCCACAGACATGTGAAGGACTGCAGTAATAGCAGCTTCCTGTGAATAATTGATGATCTGTTTGCTTAACGTTCAGTTATTGCTTGATATAAGAAGTCTCCAGTGCAAAATATTCTCTGCTAATAACCCAAATAAAACTGATCAAGTGATGTTCGGTGGTTGGCTGTTGCTTTTTTTTTTTTCCCACCAAATTCCACAGCATGTGCTGAGCTCTTTATCTGTACGTGAGAATATTTCAGATTAAGTGTCTGGGAGGGTGGTGCTTCTGTCCCACAGATGAAAACTGTCTCATTAGAAAATAATACTGGCATCCTTAAATAAAATGGAAAAGCCTTCCACTGCATGGCCCCTGAGGGGGCTCAGCTCTCAGCTCTCATTTATTTTATTTTTGTTTGGGTGTATGTGTGTGTGTGTGTGTGTGTGCGTGCGTGCGTGCGTGCGTGTGTGTGTGTGTGTGTGTGTGTGTGTGTGTGTGTGTGTGTGTGGATTGGTGTGTGTTTGTAAGTGTGTGTGCATAGACTGGTGTGTGTGTGTGTATGTGTGTGTCTAGGTCAGAGGTTGGCAACAGATATTGTCATCAGTAACTCTCCACCTTGTTTTTCAAGACAGGGTCTCTCACTGAACCTGGAGCTCACTGATCTGGCTATAGTAGCTGGCCAGGAAGTCCCAGGGCCCTCTGGTCTCTGCATCCCTGGCACTGAGATTGCAGTGTGTGACACCATAAAGGCCTTCTGTGTGGATGGCAGAGATCCAGTCTCAGGTCCTCATGCTTGTACTTCACCCACGGAGCCATCTCCTCAGCCCTGTTAGATCCAGAAGTTGAGAAATAGGAAGAGGAGTCCCCACTGGCATCAAGAGGTTTCCACAGCCTGAGACTCCATCAGACCTTCGGGTCTGGAAGCTCTTCCTCCATAGAACTGTCCTTCGGGTCTGGAAGCTCTTCCTCCACAGAACTGTCCTTTGAGCAGAACAACCACCACCACCGTCTTCATAAGCCCAGCTGTTCCTGCTCTGAAGAGTTCACCATAGCGGGGCATGATGACTGCAGAGGTTCCCTCTGAGAGCGGGGCAGGGAGGACCACAGACCTCACCCGAGTATCCAGCCCCTCCCTCCTCACACTGGGGAAGCAGCTGCGTGTTCTAGTTTGCTTTTTCTATTGCTATGATAAAACACCAGGATGCCTTTAGCACTCAGGAGGCAGAGGCTGAAGGATCTCTGTGAGTTCAAGGCTAGCCTGATCTACATAATGAGCTCCAAGATAACAGAAAGACCATGTTTCAAAAAAAACACTATCATGGGGCTTGAGAGGTAGCTCAGAGGATAAGCGCACTGCCTGCTCTTCCAGAGGTCCTGAGTTCAATTCCCAGCCACCACATGGTGGCTCACAACCATCTATAATGAGATCTGGTACCCTCTTCTGGTGTGCAGGCATACATTAGTAAATAAGTAAATCTTTTTTTAAAAGCTCATAACCAAAAGCAACCTGGGGAGGAAAGAGTTTATTTCATCTTACAATTTACAGTCCATTGTGAAGGGAAGTTAGGGCAGGAACTTAAGCAGGCGTGAAAACAGGCTGGTTACTGACCTGTTCCCCATGGATCATTCAGTCTGCTTTCTTTTACAACTGAGGACCACCTGCTCACAAGTGACATCACCCACAGTGAGCTGGGCCCTCCTACATCAATCATTAGTCAAGAAAATGTTCCCATAGACTTGCCTACAGGCCATCTTATGGAGGCATTTTCTCAATTGAGGTTCCTCTTCCCAGATAATTCTTGACAAAAAACTAACCAGGACACTTCTCCTGAAGAGGACCCGAGTTCTAGTCCCAGAACCTATATCAGATGACTCATAATTGCCCGAAACTCCAGCTCCAGGAGATACACACACACACACACACACACACACACACACACACACACACACATATATATATGTCTAACACACATACACAAACATGTAAATTCTCTTAAAATCTTAAAAGTACAATCAGATTTTAAAATGTGTCAATCTGAAAGTATATTATAACACAGGTAAAAAATGGAAAAATTATTTTTCATATATGACATTTTCTTCTAAGCTATTCACAGGTACCTATAAAACTGAGAGGTGACATACAAATTATGAGTAAATGTTAATAATGAAGGTATTAAAATATAGTTGAACTTTTTTTTTGAAATTGTAATTAGACTTTATGGCATATTTCAGCTGTGTGTAGTAGTGAATTACTGTGATCTCAGCACTCAGGTGGGTGAGGCAGGAGGATTGTGAGTTTTCAGTAGTCTGGGCTGATCCCTCTCAAAAAAAAAAAAACTACTCAAAAGACAATGAAAAACAATCAACCAGCCAAATCGAGCCCCTCACCCCAATAAAATAAGTCATAAATCTAGCTTCCTCTTCCCTCTGGGTTTCCAACATCCAGGATCCGCATTAAGGCTGAACTTCTGTTCACACAAAGAACAGGTGCCTGTATGCCCCTGAGCCCTTCTTCAGCCCTGCTGTATTTTATCTGTGAATGACAAAATCATTACTGGCAACTGAAACCAATCAATAAAAATCTTGATCATAAAAACTGTGATTTCACTAAAATAAATGGCAAGGGAAAGAATGTCATAGAATATATAATTTCTGAATCATGCATATTTTTTAAGTTATCTGAACATTGCCAGCCAAACCACCATCAGAACACTCGGAAAGTGTTCCCTAATAACTTTAACTCTGTGGTCTTTGATATTGTCCCAATGTTCAGTTATATAAAAGCTTAGCTTTATTTGCTATTTTTTTTAATTCTATCATTCTAAGACTTTACTTGCCATCCACTGAAGGAGGCTCTTGAATATACCACTCTGTGGTTGCATAGGTATATGTCTACACAGGCAGCTTCCATATGAACTTTCATGAAATCCTGTAGATGTTATTTATCAAAATGAGATCTGAGGCATACCTGGAAGAGGCGGGGTGGAGAGTGCAGCCCTGAGCAGATTTTTCAGAAGAGCTTCCCCCCCCCCCCCCCCCACCCCCTGCTCAGTACCTGTTGAGTGACACTTACTTACTACAATGTCCCTAAGACTTAGAGGAAGACTTACAGGAATCTGAGTACAGTGGCTCACGTCTGTAATCTCAACACTCAGGGAGGCTGACACAGAAGGATTGCCATGAGTTTGAGGCCACTTAGGACTACCTACTGAGTTCGAGGCCATGGGCTATAGATTGAAATGCATCTCAAAAATAAACAAATAGATAAAGTTGTAATGGGAAACAGGAGGGAAATGCCCAGAGAGGGTGTCTGAGGAAGGTGATGGAGAATGATGCCAGAAGAAGAACAGATCTACATGCTGCCTGTTTTATTCAGCCCCTGTTGGTTGGACACTTACTGTGTGCAGCCACTCTTGGAGAATCTGGGTATGGACTACCGAAGGAGGGGGAGACAGTCCTGTCAGTGAAGCATCAGGACCTGAGGATGGCCCCCAGAACCCTTTAAATAAAGGCAGGTGTGGAGGGCCCCTGGGATTTGCTGGCCAGCTAGCCCTGCCTGCTTGGTGAGCTCCAGGCCATTGTATTTCTGAGGATGACATTAGAAGCTAACCTGTGACCTCCACATACACATGCATACATGCTCACATACATCTGCACACATGCATGCCCCCTACACACACAAGCCTGTGCACAGATACACACATAAATGCAGTAATAGTGAAAGAAACACAAAGTTGCCCTCGTGGGAATTCATTGAGTTGGGGAGACAAAAGATGAGTAAGCACAGTACATGCCACATTGGACAGTAAAAGGCATTTAGAAAAAGAAAAGGGTCCAGGCTGTGGTGGCACACGCCTTTAATCCCAGCACTCAGGAGGCAGAGGCAGGTGGATCTCTGTGAGTTCAAGGCCAGCCTGGGCTACAGAGTGAGTTCCAGGAAAGGCACCAAAGATACACAGAGAAATCAAAAAACAAAAAAATAAATAAAAAAAGAAAAGAGAAAAGGGCAGACAAAGGAAGGAAATGCAGACACTATGTGCAAGAACAGCATGTGGATAAGACTACCATGCAGTAAGGGCCGGAAGGAAGGGAGGCAGGAAGCAGGAGTTTCTGTAAGGCTGTGGTGAGATTCTAGATTCTCTGTGGTGATAGCAGAGAAACTAGTAAGCGCAAAGGCCTGGAGGCAGGAGCATGCCAGATTGTGACTGAGGAGAAGAAATAGAGTGCCTGAAGCCTGTTGTGAGACAAGGATAGTAAGAGATGAAGCCAAACAGGGAACCATGAGGATCAGGGAGTAGGTACCACACGATCTACAATCTGCAGGTCACATTTTCTTCCTTTAAAAAAGAAAATAATGTGTGTCTGTCTGTCTGTCTGTTTCTGTGTAAGTGTGCCCCACATGTGTGTGGATGCTTGGAGAAGCCAGAAGATGCCAGATCACACAGGGAGCTATGAGACACCACGTGGGTGCTGGGAACCCAACCTTGGTCTGCTGGAAGAGCATGCTGCTCTTAACTGCTGAACCCTCTCTCCAGCACTAAGGCTACATTTTCTCTATCATGTATATGAAATATCCAGAACAGATAAGGCTATAGAGACTGAATGTAGATTAAATCATCTCTTGTTTCCAGAGGGGGTTGGAGCCAATGCAGCAATATCCATGGGTGCCAATGTCCCCTTTATAAAACAACATAGTGTTCTTTTTCCTTTTTTTAATGTTTTTATTTATTCTTTGAGAATTTCATACATGCATATGATGTGTTTTTAGCACATTGGCTCCCTACTGCCCTTTCAACTCTTTCCAGACCCTAATATCCTCCTCCTGATTTCATGTTTCCTTTTTTTAATAACCCACCGAGTTGTTCAGTTAGTGTTGTCAGTATTTGCTTGGGTGTGGGGTCATCCAGTGGAGCATAGGCAACCCACCAGGACCACACTCCTGACAACAGGCAATTCTCCATCCCCCAGCAGCCACCAACCATCAATAGCACCTCAGCTCTCCTTTGTGTTGGTTAGTCTTCTGTCACAAACTAGTCATCTGGAAAGACAGGACCTCAATTAAGAAAATACCTCTATCAGATTGCATGTAGGCAAGCCTGTGGTGTGTTCTCTTGATTAATGATTGATGTGGGAGGGCCCAGCCCATTGTGATCAGTGCCATCACTGGGCAGTTAGTCTTGGGTATTTAAGAAAGTAGGCTGAGCAAGCCACAAGGAGCAAGCCAGTAAGCAGCATTCCTCCATGGCTTCTGTTCCAGGTTCTTGCCTTGAATTCCTGCCCTGACTTCCCTCAGTGATGAAGATTTATCTGAGAGTCGTAAGATGAAATAAACCCTTTCCTCCTCGAGGTACTTTTGGTCCATGTTTTATCCCAACTACAGAAAGATAACGAGGACACTCCATATACTGGAATGTTGACTGGCCTGGTCTTGTGTAGGTCCTGTACAGGCAGCTCAGCTGTCCATGAGTGCAATGGCCATGTCAGATACAGAAAGACTTTTTCACCTCAGTCCTCACCAACCACTGATTCTTGTCATTTTTCTGCCCCCTCTTCCACCTATTCTAAGATGTTCCCTGAGCCTTGGGAGAGGGCACATGATATAGATGTTGAATTTAAGACTGAGTACTCCATCATCACTTACTTCTGCATTCTGATGCATTGTGGCTTGCTGGGGATATCTTTCTGTATGATGTGAATGTGTTGCTCTGATTGAATGATAAATAAAATGCTGATTGGCCAGTAGCCAGGCAGGAAGTATAGTATAGGCAGGATAAATAGATAGGAGAATTCTGAGAACAGGAAGGCTGAGTCAGGAGTCACCAGCCAGAGACAGAGGAAGCATGATATGAAAGTACCGGTAAGCCACAAGCCACATGGCAACAGATTGATAGAAATGGGTTAATTTAATATATAAGAACTGGGTAACAATGAGCCTGCTACAGTCAAACAGTTTATAAGTAATATAAGTCTCTGTGTGTTTACTTGGGTCTGAGTGGCTGTGGGTCCAGGTGGGACTGGAGAAAACTCCAGCTACAGTGGCTCTGCAATGAGCCCCATGCACTGCAAAAAGAAGCATCTCTGATGAGGACTGAGAACTGCGTTAATCTGTCTGCAGAAAAGTGAATATTAAGAGGGCAGTTTGACCTGTGCACATCTTGTGAAATCATAAGAATAGGTCCTCCCGGAGGGCCTATGGCCTCCCCAGCAACGGGCTTTTGAGATACAACCTTTTTGATGTGCAGATGCTTGAATTCATGGACATAGAAGCCAAGGGGATGGCCTCAGTGTTTGCCTGTGTCTGAAAGGCTGTAAAGAAACAGGGAATGGCTGACAATACACAGGGTGTTTCTCTTTTGGGTGATGAGATGTTCTAAAATTTATCATGTTGGTGCCAGTACAACCCTGTGAATACACCAGAAACCTTTCAATTACCTACTTTAAATGGATAGATTGCATGGTTTGTGAATTACCTCTCTATGCTGCAATAAAAATAAAAAACACCCACAGGTTTAAAAAAAATGAAAGTAATCAGATCTCTCTCTCTCTCTCTCTCTCTCTCTCTCTCGTGTGTGTGTGTGTGTGTGTGTGTGTGTGTGTGTGTGTGTGCATTGCATAAAAGGGGATGCTCTGTGCCTCCACAGAGGCCAGAAGAAGACATCAGTGGGTCCTACTCTATCACTCTCTGCCCTCATTCCCTTGAAGCAGGGTCTCTCACTGAGCCTGACACCTGGCAAGCTCCAGCTATCCTGTCTCCAGCCCCACAGGCCCTTGTACAGCCACTCCTATCAGATGTTGGGGATCTGAAGCCATGTCCTCCTGCTCACATAGCAAGTGTCTCCCTGGTCCTAGGTCTCTTGTTATCAGCTTTGGGTTAATGCCTCCCAACTTGACCTTGGTCTGCCCTTCAGCTGGGGCCCAGCCCCAATGTCAGCACCCTAACACCCTAGAAAGGCTGGGGAAATTTCTAGTCTAACACTCACTGCCTTTTAACACAGAATTAGCCTGAGGTGTGCGAGCATTAAATGGAGCTCTCCACACCACTCCCTGCATCCCCAAAAGAGGCAGCAAAAATAAAATATTGTCTCTTAGCTAACAGGTAATCTTCACAGACACCATCTTATTAAAGTTTGCAAAGCCGAGCCCTGAGGCTAAGCACACCTCTCTAGGAACAGCCTGGCTGGCCTGACAGAGTATCCCTGTTAGTTCTATCCAGTGGCTCAACTCCCTGTCTCCCTCCACCTCCCCTTCCCCCAAACTGGTCAGTTCTAATACTCCAAAATCCCCCTCTTGGACGAGGCTGAGGATCGGTTCCCTGCCAAATCCAGGCTTGTGTGTATTAACAGGGCCACGGGCTTGGATTTGATGGAAGTGGCGGCTTAGATACATAAGCCCCTCGCATGCGGGTGAACAATCACAGATAAAAACTACTTTCAAATGTGATTAGGCTCTGGCGGAGTCAGCCAGAGGCCAAAGAAAGCATGGCTCAAAAAGAGTCTAGAAAGGATGATTAAGGCCCAGCAAAGGACTCTGGGATTGGCCTAAGGGACATCATGTCACAGTGTTCATCTCTGTCCCAAGGCCACACAGCCCCCTTCCTAGGCTTTGTGCTTCTTCCCACTGGGAACTCGATAGCTCTTCTTACTGTGACATCTCAGGTTCTTAATCCTGGCTGCCTGTCACTGAACCACGTGGAAATCCAGCTGGGTTTTTATTTACTTGGCCTGCTTTCTTCCAGATAGGAACATCTTTCTTTACTGACAGTGAGCCGTCTGTCTGCATCCCCACCAAACCTAAGCACTGTGGTAACAGCTAGAACCCAGAGGAGAATTTGATACCAGTCACTGTAATGACTTTACATCTAACGCCTTATTAATCCTTCAGACTAACCATATGAACTGGGGTCCCTATCACCTCATGTTAAGGATGGAAAGTAAGTGCCCAATAAGATTAGCATGGAACCCACAGGCTAGGCCCTGCTCTTAGCAATCTGTGTACACTGATGCATTCCCCCTACCCTCAAAAACCTGATGAGGTGGATTTCTTTATTACTCCCATTTTACAGGTGAGAGTACTGAGACATTCTACAAAATTTGCTCTGCCTGCCTCTCTTCTCTCTCTGAAGCAATGCACAGAAGTATGCACTGTGTGTGTGCATGCTGCCTGTACTCATATGCACCTGCCACAGGAGTGCAGGTGCCTGCAAAGGACTGCATAGCATCAGATCCCTTGAGGCTGGATTTACAGGCCATTGTGAACCACCTGATGTGGGAGCTGTGTTGCTAGAGTTTTCCTGCCTGGCCCACAGTCAGGACAAATCTCTTTCACCTGCCAGTCCCACAGCCGCTCAGACCCAACCAAGTAAACACAGAGACGTATATTGCTTACAAACTGTATGGCCGTGGCAGGCTTCTTGCTAATTGTCCTTATATCTTAAATTAATTCATTTCTATAAATCTATACCTTGCCACATGGCTCGTGGCTTACCGGCATCTTTACATGCTGCTTGTCCTGGCGGTGGCTGGCAGCATCTGGCAGCGTCTCCTTCCACCTTCCTGCTCTTTTTATTCTCTCTGTTAGTCCCGCCTATACTTCCTGCCTAGCCACTGGCCAATCAGTGTTTTATTAGCAACACATTTGCCATACAGAACATCCCACAGTAGAGCTGGGGACCAAACTTGGGTCCTCTGTAAGAGCAGTACCTGCCCTAACAGCTGAGCCATTTCTTTAGTCCCCTAAGAATATTTTTGAGCATTTATTTATAGTCGATCTAATTTAAGGAAGGATTGTGGGTGTGTGGGGTTCTGAATTGGACTGGGTCCTTACTATCTCTGTGGCTTTGAGCAAATCACTTGGCTTCTCTGGGCCTCTCCCTGCTCTTGTATAGAGAACGAATAATAATAGGGGCTCCTTCAAAGAACTGGGCTGACGGTTCAGAGAAGTACAGCAGGCAATCAGCCTCTGCGCAGCACTTATTAAACAGCGGGTGTTTAATAAGTGTGCCTCGTTTTCAGCATTACTGTTCTTGAAGCTATTATTTAACCACTGCCAATCAAAGTGAGTTTTAAATAGATGAAACATACACAAGGGAACTAACTAGTTCTTAAAATTCTTTCTCCACTGGCTTCCCAGGTTGACTGTCCCTCCTCTGCCTCCTTTCTACTTCCCTGCTCTTTTCCCAACCAACAAGATCTTTTCCCTCGGTAACATAGCCCTCTGTAGGCCAACAACCTCAACTGCTTCCAGGTTCATACATTCCCAGCTGCTCACTGCACATCACGGAGACTCGGACAGGCACCTGCAGAAAGATGCAGAACAGCATCCTTGACTGTGGCTCCCCCGCTGGACTACAAGCTCCAGGAAGCAGACCCTCCTCCATCCTGTTTGTTGTCACACCCAACACAACCTCCAGCACCCCATAGGCAGCCGGTAAGTGTCATAGTGAGTGACTGACACAAGTGTAACCCCACACACATCAGACTATCTGCCATCTGGTCAGGGGACAAGCTGCTGTAGCTGGCAGGAGCATCACCCATCTCCCTTAAATCTCCATGCAACCTTGTTTCTTAAATGTCTTAATAATTAAGCTCATTCTAAACTTTCTGAGTTAAAATCCACCTGCTGGGTTAAGGTGTATGACAACCTGTGGGACCTACATGCAGACAACCTCAAATGAGAACTTGGGGGGCAGGGCAGTTTTGAATGCTTGTTCCCCAGCTGGCATTGGAAGTGGACTGTTGGAGGCAGGCCTTTGAAGGTTCCTTTTGCTCCTGGTAGTGAACAAAACTAGCGCAAAGCCTCCCCCAGGAAATGTCATGTTAATTAATCCATTTCTATAAATTTATACCTTGCCACATGGCTGCATGTAAAGATGGCCAGTCAGGTCTGAGGAGATTGCTTGGTAGGTATGAGTTCTTGCTGGGCCTGAGTTCAGGTCTCACATAAAAGCTGGACATTGGAATTGGGGATTTAGCTCAGTGGTAGAGTGCTTGCCTAGCAAGAACAAGGCCCTGGGTTTGGTCCTCAGCTAAAAAAAATAAAATAAAATAAAGCTGGACATGGCTGTGCACACCTGTTACCCCAGCACAGAGGCAGGAGGAAGAGAGGAGGCTCTGGAGCTCACTGGCCAGGCACCTGCCCGAAAAACAGCAAGCTCTAGGTTCAGTGAGAGACCTTGTCACAAATGAATAAGGTAGAGAACGGTAGTGCAGACCTCCTTCAGACAAGTGCACAGGTACAAGGACACGGGGACACACACACACACACACACACACACACACACACACACACACACACGATGACCAGTCCTCACCAGCTGCTCCCATCAGATTCTGCTGCTGACTTTGAGGTCAACTCCTTCCAGTGAATGGAGACTACTGAGAAAGAAACCCTCATGGGCGCCTTTGATTTTCTTCTGACCCTCGTCTTGTCTTAGGGCTGAGAAGCCCGACTTGCTTCCCTTCTTTTAAATTTAGCTCCTTTTGTTCTCTGTCTCATGTTCTTTGCCAATGCAAACTTTTGAAGAAGATTCTGCTTTGGGGAAGTTTATAACAGCTGTAAAGATCTCTATTAACCATCCTTTATCGGTGAGATAAAGACCAGCTGTTTCACTAATTGCCCTTAACTGCTCGGACCTGATTATTAATGAATGCCCTTGCCTTGAGTTCAAACAGCTTAATTAGTGAAAGTTAAGTGTTCCCAATAAATTTACTAACCTATGATAAGCTTTTCTTTAATAGGAAATGTGCAGTTCTTAATTAAATAGAATAATTTACAACTCTACATCTATTATAAGTAATGGCTGCCCAGTTACCACGCTACCTAATTAGGTGGTCCTGAAATGTCTCTAAAGTGGGGCTGAGGGTACCACCGGGGAATGTGCTTTGCAGAAGCCAGTTCATGAACAGCCCATCGGGGTGGTCCTAGACAGGGCATGTACTGACATCAGGGTTGGGATTTCCACTCTGCCATTCATAGGGAGCCTGCTGGCTCATCTGCAGCGGAGATACATCACCCCCTGCAGAGCCAGGGGGTGGGGTAGTGTGAGAGGCAGGGTGACTGCTGGGCATCCAAAATTAAATAAAGGGAAATAAAAGCAGAGGCTCCTTTAAACAACTCTGGAGTCATGTCTGCTTTTCCCTAGGAATGTAATTATTGTTGATATAAAATAACCATGTAGGGGTTAGAGAGGCTCAGTGGTTAAGATCACTCGCTCCTTCCCAGAGGTCCCAACACCCTTGCTATGCAGCACACAGCTTCTTGTAACTCCAGATCCAGGTGATTTAACAATCTCAGAGGCCAGGGGAAAAAATGTTTTTCCTTTAAATAAAATAGCCAGGCATGAGGGTGTACATCTTTAATCTTAGCACTTAGAAGGCAGAAGCAGGTGGATCTCTGTGAGTTTGTGGCCATTCTGGTTTATATAGCAAGTTCAGGATCAGTCAGGGCTACATACCAAGACCCTCTCTCAGAAAACAAAATAACTATGCATATTATTGGGTGCAATGTGATAATGTAATACGTGTGTCTATAATATGTGATGATCAGTCAAGGCAATTGGCCTATCACCTTACATAGTGTTCTGGTTGGTTCCTGTCACTTGACACAAACCTGGGCATATCTGGAAGAGGGAGTCTTAATTGAGAAAATATTTCTATAAGATTTGCCTGTAGGCAAGTCTGTAGGGGCATTTCTTGAATGATGGTTGATGTGGGAGTGTCCAGCCCATTGTGGGCAGTAATGCTCCTGGACAGGTAGTCCTGAGCTGTATAAGAAAGCAGGCTAAGGGCTGGAGGGATGGCTCAGCAATTAAGAGCACTGGCTGCTCTTCCAGGGACCTAGGTTCAATTCCCAACACCCACATGGCAGCTCACAACTGTCTCTAACTCCAGTTCCAGTGAATATGTCACCCTTACACACATGCACACAAAATGCCAATGTACATAAAAATAAATACAGTGTTTAAAAGAAGAAGAGAAGGAGGAGAAAGCGGTCTGAGGAAGCCATGAAAATCAAGGCAGTATATGGTGAGACACTTTGCACAGCCTTGGTGCAGGGAGGAGGGGCTTGGACCTGCCTCAGCTGAATGTACCAGGCTCTGCTGACTCCCCATGGGAGCCCTTGCCTTGGAGGAGGTGAGACTGGGGGGTGGGTTGGGGAGAAGCCTGGGGGGAGCAGGAGGAGGGAGGACAGGGGAATCTGAGGTTGGTATAATGAATAGAAATGAATAGAAAAATCTCTTAATTAAAAAAAAAGAAAATCAAGGCAGTAAACAGCTCTCCTTCATGATTCTTTAGTCCCTGCTTCCAGATTCCTGCCATGAGTTTGCTCAGTGATGGAGTGTGACCTGAGCGTTGTCAGCTGAAATCAACCCTTTCCTCCCCAGGTTGCTTTGGTCATGGTGTTTTATCACAGCAATGGAAACCCTGACTAAGACAGGAATTGATACCAGGGTCACAGGATATTGCTGTAACAGACCTGACCAGGTTGTTTGAGGGAGGACTGTGGAAATGTTTGGAACTTTGAAGTGCTCAGAGCTTAATAAGCTGTTCTGTGGCGGCTTGGAAGATAAGAATCCTAGGAGCAGTGTAGATGGTGGGGCCTGGCTTGTGAAGTTTCAGAGAGAAGTAAAAACTCTATCCAGGCATTTATGTGATATTTTTGAATTATGAATCTGTGGTTCTGGTCAGCTGGAGCTGAAGAATTGGCTGTGATTAACAAAAGACCAGAACTATTAAAGTGAAACCTTTGCTTTGCTGGAACAATCAATGCTGGTCAGCTGACACATTCAGTTTGAAACTGAAACCTTCCATGTGTCCCAGACATAGTGTACCCCAAATTCATTCTCATCCAGAATCTCAGAATGTGACCCTCTTTGGAACAAGGGTCCTTGCAGATGTCATTGCGACATACAAGGTCACACAAGATCATACTTCAAACCCAATGACTGGCATCCTTATAAGTTAGCCACATTTGGAATCAGGCTAAGCGCCCAGCTGTTGATGAGCAGATAAGAAAGGGTGGAACACAGACACCATGAAACAGTAGTCAGCTGTGGAAAAGTATGAGATCCTGTTGTTAGTGAAAGCATGGGTAGAGCTGCAGGTCATTGTGTTTAATGAAATAAGCCAGGCACAGAAACACAGGCACCATGGGATCTCTCTCCCACCTGTGACAGGTCACAACTACATGTAATTCCAGTTCTAGGGGATCCAGTACCCTCTTCTGGTACACATGGCACACATGCAAACAAGCACGTGCCTACACATTAAGTACATACATACATACATATTTTTAAAGATTTCAGAGAGTTTGGATGCACAGGATCTGGAAATGGGTCAGTGGTGAGCAGAGGCTGCGGGGGAGGGCCGGAGCGTGAACAAGGGCTGATCTACAGGGATGAAGTTGGAGTTAAAGAGGTGCAAGGTTCCCAATGTGCTGTCACACACTAAGAGGACTACAGATCACAACCGCATATTGCAGATTTCAAAAAGCAGAAATAAATGATGTGACAGTCCTCAACATCAGTGATAAACATTTAACAGGGATAGACATTTAACCTGCTTTCGATATGACATGATGCACTCACACGTGGAAACATCACACCACACCCTGTAATCTGTACATTTTTGACATGTTGGATTACGGGCCTGTACCACCACACCCAGCTCCAACTATGCTCTTTCAAAGGTGGTGTGAGTGAAAACTGAGAGTGGGCATTAAGTTGGCAACTGGGCCCACAGGTCATTCTGAGGACACCACCATTCTTGAAGGCTGTACATTTCATCTAGGCAGAGCAAACTCAGTTGTTCATGGAGAAGGATCCAAGCTATTAATTACACCAGTTAGCATTTACTCTGTCAAGCAGACAACACCTCGTTAGGCCTCAAAGAATGAAACTATTTGTTCTAAATCATACTGTTGTTAGAAGTATCACTTGAGCATCATAACGACTCCCACCAGCACATATTTGAGCAGAGCTTTGAACATTTTCAAAATAGCTTTCACTCTCATGAAATATTCACAGAGACCCTGGAACAAAAACAAGATAGGATTAAAAAATAATAATGACAGCAGGATCTCACTATGTAGCCCAAGCCCTGAAACTTGCAGTGTAGCCCAGGACCTAAATGGTCTAGTCCTCCCAAGGACTAGGATTACGGGTGTGCAGCACCACACCTGGCTAATATGAGAATTGTAACCCTATTTCTCTGATGAAGCAACTGGGTCTTCTCTTCGGCTTGACTCTCCAATGCCCCCTCCTCTGAGCCACTGATTCTCATAATTCCCATTGACAATGTACAACACCATCTTCTAAACATACTCGCCTGTCACAGGCAAATCTGTGTATTTTCACACCTCAAACACTACCTGCATCAGACACTTTATACACAGCTTCCTGGCTCCATCTTCTCATCCTGAAGCATGCCACAGAAGACTCCCCAAGCCTCCCAATTGTTCTGAGGCATCACAGTCAATGACTGAATAGAAACCCATGGTGTGGATGTCCTGCAGTGCTTCCTGGCATGAACCCTTCCTCTTTCCCTCTCTTCTGCTGCAAACAATGCTTCAGTGAGCATCCTGCTGCAAATGTCCTGACAGGCCGTGGCTCTTATTCCTGGGAGATGGGTGCCAAGGGCAGGATTGCCAGCCCAAAGAGTCATACAGTTCTTTTAACTGCTCTTTAGAGAATAAAGCAAGAGGCCATGGCTGGGGTGATGTCTGGAAGGGCAGAGGAAGTAGAGCAAATGGACCCAGGAGGAGCCTGTTGGTGGCTATCTCAGTCTCTGTGATACGAAGTTCTCAGGCTACAAGTGGCTCATCTGGTCATGTTCTTTATGATTTACATAAATGGTATCATCCTGATTATTAAATTGAGTAGATTGAAAGATGCCTAAGTAGTTAGTAAAGCACACCTCTGGGTGTGGCTGTGATATGTGTCCAGAGATTTCCTCCAGAGGGGTCTAATGAGTGGATCAATCCCTTGATGGCTTCACAGTGTGCTGACATTATTGGGAGGTGGTGAAGGGAGGATGTGGGGCCCTCCTTGGCAGGAATAGACCACTGAGGACATGTCCCTAAGGGGTTACACCTTGCCCAGCACCTTCCTTTACCTCCTTCTCTCTCTGCTTCCTGAGCAATAGCCTCCTCCACCACAGAATCTCTCCACCATGGTGATCCACTAATATGCATGGTTCTAGGTATCATAGACAAAACCCTCCCAAACTGTGAACCACTGTCATCAAGAAAATAAATGACAACAGAAGCTGGGAAGGATTCAGGGAAAGAGAAACCCTCGATCACTGTTAGTTGAGATGTGAGCTGCTGTAGCTACTATGGAGATAGGTGTGGAGGTCTTCAAAGAGGCAAACCAAAGCTACTGTGTGACCTCACTACATCATTGCTGCACACAAGTCTGAAGGACTCACAGTCTACACATGATAGATAGTGGCACAGCCGCCACGCTCATTGCTGTGCTGTTCACAGCACAGGAAATGGAAGCAGCCTAGCTGTCCGTCAACAGACGAGAGGGCGATGAAGAGTTGGTGCACACGCACATCGAAATTCTATTTACCCATGGAGATGAAATCATGACATGTATGGGCAATGGGTGGAGCTGGAGACCATCCTGTTAAGCAAAATAAGTCAGACTCAAAGAGATGAATACGTTGCTCTTGTAGACAGATTTAAAATTAGATATGCATGAGCAATACATACATACATATATATATGTATCTGTGTTTATATGGGGGGTCTTAAAACTAGATGGAAGTTAACAAGGAGGAGAGACACCAGGAGGGGGCCCTCTGGGGGAGGAGAAGCAAACCAGCAAGGGATG